>JAPMOB010240955.1:0-20350 GCA_029875015.1 Lepomis gibbosus | reverse complement strand
ATCCTAGCTGGCAGGACGTTTCTCACTGAACAAGAGAAGGTAGTAAAGTGGTTTATAAGAGGGAATGAAAGAGAAGAGGAAGCATTATAGCTGTTCACCTGATGTGTTGCAAAATTGGTTTAGACTACACTTTATCACTTCAAGCTACACTTTTTATTTCATTTTTCTAAAATAAAAAAAAATAGGCACTTTATTTTAGTTTACTTGACTTTAAAATTTATTATTAGAGTATTTATTATTTATTATCCCTCCAGTTTGATGTGAAAACTGAATATTGTTGAAATATTGTCAGTTGTTGACTAAAAACATATATGTTGATACAACTATACGTTATGGCGCTGAAGGCAGCGGTCTGCCGCTCCTGAATCACAGCGAGTGTTTGATTGTCCGAGCGGCAAAAAGTAACGGTGGCAGTGTGCGAACTATACCATGGCTTTCGGCGGAGCTCACTTTTTTTTCACTCTGTGGGGGGGAGGGGAGCTCAGGTAAGTAAAGCTTTTTAAGCTAATGAGGAGACGTTTCTTTTTGGATTTTAATGTGCAAATAAAATGCACCTCAGAAGGGAGGAGGATTCTCATGTTGCCTATTTTTTAAATTAATGTCTACAGATAAATGTTAGAAGCTGTAAAATGAAGACACAAAAGGCAAACATAAACAGTTGTATCTATAATGATGCAAAGGTCACATTAACAGGGTTTTCCTGCCGTCAAGGCTTTAGGGGTGATGCCCAAAACACGCTGTGCCATCACAGTAAAATCACTGTGGAGCAACAGAACCAACCAAATTACTTTTTCCAGGTCATGTTTGGGGGGCTGCTGAAAAAAATCCTAGAGGAAACACTGCATACTGTATTTGACACTGAACCACCAGCAGCAACTCAGGCACCGACATAAGGACCTTATGAATATTTGCTCGTCAATACAACAAGCTACTGCCTCAAAAATTACCAACAGGTCAAATAAAATAAAAAGTATTTACCGTCGGCTGGACTGTACAGTGAACATACTGTAGCATTTCTTGTGAAAAGATGATCCTGTATAAATATGTGCATGAAATATTTTGTGTGAGAGGTCTGTGTATATGTTGTCTGTTGGCAGTTCTTAATGGCAACAAAACCAAGAATAGATGTGATGTAACTGATAACAGCTGCAATAAGCGGGTCTGAGTCATGTATTTAAGACCACACAGAGAAAGACAAAAGTGACAGGAACAATCCAGAGCCAAAAGGATATCCAATTCTTTGTCATAATTCTGTGAGGGAGATCAAATTCAAAGAGCGGCCTCACAATTTCTTGGTAATCATTTAACATTTGGCCGAACTTTTACCCAAACAAAATAACCACATTTAATATTGACCATTTGCGTGTGAATGTGACACACAAACCTCTCTGGCAATATTTCATTAGTAGTTAAATTACGAATTGTGCAAGATATGTGAAGTGTTTAATGCAACAAAGCTTTCAACTTGTCTCGCACCAGTGTTACATCCTGCAAAGCTAATGTACAGCACAGGCATGTGTGTTGTGTTGTAAGGTTGTTTTTGGTATTTTGACCATATGTATATCCATATTTCTAATGACAGAAAAGGTGTATTAGTGCTTTATGTGTGACATACTGGCTATTGCGCAGATCATCGAGAAAGCAGCAAAGGTGCCGGCCAGGCCCTGTCCACTCATGATGGGAGTGGTGTAGGAGGCAGGCAGAATCCCCGCCAGCCCGAACAGACTGCCCTGAAGAATCGCCCCAAACGCTGGGGAGAGACACATAAAAGGAAGTTTAAGACACAGCAAAGTGCCACAGAAAAAAAACACACAGCAACAGGAAACTGAACTGCTGTCACAAACAGAGAGAGATTATATCTGTGAGTGAGGTGCCTTCACAAAGACAGTACCCACACAGCCACAGCCTGTTCACCCTGCTGCCATCTGGCAAGAGATACCAGACTACAGAGTAGCTGTGTATGTAGTTTTTGTCTATAATGTTTGCTTTTGTGAGTTGAATAAAAGAAACTACCACCCCATCTCATTATTACAACTCTGTGTAAATCTACCTTGTGCCTATATAACTACTATTTTCCTTTTCTCACTTTACACAAGGTTGGGGCCAATACGGCTTTTTCACACAAACTTGCTTTACACCAACAGATTACAATCATTTACAGCAACTTTGGAACTGAATTAGCTGCAGAAATCTTGCAACGTGTCCACGAAGAGGAATGTGCCACCGCTGACATCAAAGCTTCAAGGACTTCCACTCTAAATGAAACATGATGGGCTGTTCCTCATAAAGACCTGGGGGTCAGGACTGGCCCAAGGGGGATAAAGGTGGGGGTCAGTATATCCCTGCTGCTCAGTGAGTCATTGTAAACAAACTAACGCAGTGAGATTACAGACTGTGTTCTGAAGCTCAGTGTGGTGTGTGTGAGAGTAGGGGATTTCCCAACACAGTGGATGCAGATGATGTTGATGAAAGAAGGAGAGGACATGTGGAAATAATCATTTGCATTCAATGTGGAAATGCTTTCTTTAAACCATCAATACAACAGCCTGGTAATGAATCCTACCTTAATTAAGGTGTCAATTCAACTTTATTGTCATGTTAGAGGCTGTGTATTGTGTTACTGTGAAATGTAATGTGTTATGACTCTGTGTTATATAATGTAATGTGGTGTCTTTAGGAAGGGTTGTTTTGTCTCTGCTGCTTGTATCTTCTGTTTTTTCCCCTTTTAATTTTATATACTAAATTACTTAACTTTGTACTGTTGACTGACTGTTGGTTAGTCTGACATAGCTTTGAGCTTTCATTTTGAGTGGGCGGAGAGAACTTCGCTGCACTTTGTGTAAAACTGCACGATTGTGTAATTATGATTAGTTAGACATTCAGTAACTCACAGTTGATGCAGACAATTTTGATCATAGTGAGAGTGAAGAAGGGCAGAGGGGCCAAATCCACCTTGACGAGCACTGCTGTCAGCAGGAAAACCACCAGGATGACGCCCAGGCTGCCAGAGATCCGTAGCTTCTGAGGAATCCTGAGACACACGCAGTGAAAACAATAGACAAGAAATTTAATTTAAACTATTACATAGGAAGGGTAAACAAATATCAAACTGCTTATGTTCATCATCAAAGAAAAAAGACAGCAGGAAAGTCTTTAGGTTTTTAAACTAGACTGGGGAAATGAGAGAGGGGATGTGGAAGGGTGGTGTTGAAGTAAAATATTTTCCGATGTTAATGCCAAGAGGGTCAAGCTGAGGTCTTTTCAACATGGAAATATAAGTAGAAAACAGAGTGTGTCAATTCACATTGTCCTTTGTTCATCTAAAAACAAAAAAAATTGTGTCTTTTTGAGAGACAACAACGAGGCAGAAAAAACAGATAAAGTGATCGTACGGAGAAGATGCAGGGAGAGGTAAAGTCCAAGATGAGGGGGAGCAGAGAACACAAATAGCATTCCTGGGTGTATTTGAGTTGAGTCAGCCAAGGTCGGGGTCCACCCCAGATCTCTCTAAATCCGACTTAAATTAAAGCAAACATACTGGAGACATACAGACATACATTCACATAACGGGATCATGTTACCTATACTGGCATGGGGTGAGCAAAGGGTACAGATAATTAGGAGGGCAGGCAGGAAGGGAGGGAGGGAAAGTAAAGGTGGAGAACCACCCTTCATCCTTTGAATGTAATCTCTTGTGTTACCAAATGTCTCTTTGTGATAAATAATCTAAAAATCAGTTGCTACAGCATTTACCTGTACAAGGTGTTTAGTGGATTTTGAACAACTTGTCTCAAAAGGTCACCAAACCAACTAAAGAGGCTAATGATTACAGAAATCTACAGGGTCAGTTTTAAATGTTTCTTTGTGTGCGTCAGTGTGGAGCAGGGCAGATACCTCTGGTGTAGGAAGGAGTTGAGGCAGGTGAAAATGAGCAGCGGCACCATAGCGCAGAGTGTCATCACGTTGTTAAACTTTGACTCCAGCACATTCCGAGTGTCTTTGTCTACCACAGTTCCATTTGTCTGATTGGGGGAGAGGTCCGTGCGTGAGTCTTTCAGCCGACTTGTGAAGTACTAAAGAAAAAGATGGAGGAATTTTATTGCGGTGGTTATCAGCTCTCAACAGTTAAATTAATGAATATGGAGTCACAAGTTTATGTCATATTAATGGAATTTGAGGGATGTAAGTGGCACATAGTTTGTTTCACAACCTACAACTATTTTAAGTAAATAAGCCAGGGTTTCATCTATGTACATTTTGAGGCCTACTGATGAAAAAGATCTAGCTGAAACAGTGTAAGCCATCTGCTGATTATAACTTTGCAAAAGGCAAAAAAATATTTTTGTTTAGCCCATTTATATCAGTTAGCGTGGACTAAATATTAGAAATACATCTCAACATGACATCTGAAATTTTAGCTTTCAAAACCACACAACTGAATCAACACTTCTCTAAAAGAGCTTCAGCAACAACTGTATGGTACAACTTCCATGAGTGTAGGATTACAGGACTGTTGTATTAGACCGTATTCGTTTTAGCTAGGTGTAATTTAGAGATGTGTGTAATTTAGGTTGTTTGGATGAAACCTTTTAAGTGCTTTACTTATGCACAAATTAAACATGTTTAAGTTACAGAAGTTACAGTCTATATATGTAAGTGATCACATTTGCACTTCAAGCAAGCCTGAAAAGTTTTTTGCATTTAGAGTCTGGGAATATAGTCGTAGTAGATCCATATTCTGATCCGTGTCTTTAAAGAAAATCTTATTTATCAAAGTAGCTTTCCAACTTTGCTTTGCCAAAACAAATAGGCACTCTTAGCTATTTTGAGCTTCAACCAAACTTCCCCCTAAGTGTGGGTCCAAATGAACTCCCCCAGGATAATGAAATTTAAATTCCACATTTTAAGTTAAGTTAACCCCTTAAATCTCAAGAAGAATAGCTGGGGATTAGAGAGGCTACACCACGGCCATGCATGTCCAACTGGTGGGAGGCAGGGCAGCAATCCTGAGTGAAACCAGGTGGTTTGGAGAAGGAAAAGACAAACAAACAATCTTTGTTTTCTCTAAGTTAGGTGACCTTCCCCTAAGTGGAGCCCAACATTTTAATTAACTCACAAAGCACAAGGCCCACCAACTTCCTTTTACTTCCATCTGTCTGTTGTTCCAAGGATGTTGTCACATTCAGAAGATTGCCATTGTTCTAAAATGTTACTTACCATTGTTGCTGTCATGAAGAAATTCCACGGTAAGAGGGTTCCCAAGCCCAGGATGAAGAAAATGATCCATACTGCATTGTATCTGGGGGAAAAAAGGAAGTTTACATGAAAGTACATCAATGAACTCATTTAACTTAATATCAACAAACAATTGAGAACAATTTATTCACTGGATGTCATCCAAATCCAGAAAAACCCTAAGAGTTTTTCTTACTTGTCCCGAGGTGCGTTGATGGCCGTCATGTTTCTCGTTAGACTCCCAGAGGCACGTGCTCAGTCAGGACTTTATCAGGGTGGCACCAGGTCTGAAACACACAGATAACAAATACATGTTTCAATTATGGAGGACATTTTGTGTGCCAGCACCAACATGTTTATCATGAACAGCCATATGGCTCTACTTTCTATTTTTAGATATTTTAATGAGCTAGTTAACGTGTTAGTTAACATGGGCAGCATAATGTCAACAAAACAATACAATCAACCACTTATAACTGTCAGGTTCAGTTGAGTCAGAAAGCCTCAAGCTTTATGACACAGAAATTTTTAGGCTGTCAACATGTTTTAGTCATTACAGAGTCAGACAAACCAGCCACAAGAAGATTGACCTTCATGCAAGAACCACTTGCACAAACATATTTGTTTTTAAGCGGCTTGTACGAGTGACTAAGAAGAACTTGACACATTTACCAATTATCTATAATTTGCTCTGTGGTTTGGTTAGGAACTACAAAGATGAATTTAGGGAAACTGCAAAGGGTTCAGAATAGAGCTGCTCGTTTAGTCCTTGGATGTTCAATAAGAGCTAATGTTAACAAAATGCACTGTAAACTCTCCTGGTTAAAGGTTGATGAGAGGTTAAAACTATCACTTCTTGGCTTTATAAACAAAATTAATGTATGGAAAACTCCTGACTGTCTGTATAGTAGGGGTGGGAGAAATAATCGATTCTTCGCGATGTGGACGTGGAAGATTATTAATCGATTAACAAATGTCTAAAAACCGATTATTTAAATGTTAATTGATAATGTAAGTTTGGCGGAATGCAAAAGGCGGAACTTGCAGAAGCGCAGCGCCCAGACCGTCTTCGGAGCGCCACAACAGAGAGACCAGTGTTCCCCTGTATTTGTCACCGCTGGGGAATGAATAACCACCCCAAAATGTCACATCATTAATATCAATGCGCAAGTAATTATTTTAAGTCGCACACTGCGAGCATGGTGACACTCGGCAGCTCTGTGTATCCTGTGTGAGAGGCCGTGCGAGTGAGAGAGAGCGGCAGAACGTGACGGTGAAAGTTAGCGGAGGAAAAATATTAGCAGTAAGTTTCTGTGTGGTAGTTAACATGCAGCGCAGGTCACTGTGTATCTGTTAATAAAAGTCTGTAGTTTCCCCAACGGCTGGAAAAGTAAAGGCTGTTAGCGCTAGCTAACATCTCCCTGTACAAGTTCTTGCTCTCTGTCCACCACACCAGACTCCGGACTTTTGGGGACAGAGCCTTCAGCATCACACAGACCTTACCCTCTGGATCTCATCCCACAGAGATCCGAAATGATCTCTGTCAGGACACTTACAAAAATCTACAAAAACTCAGCTCTTTATCAATACACAGACATTAAATATTCCTTTACTTGTTTTTTAAAACCAATATTATTTTGAGTTTTAACAAGATGACCTGGAAGAGAGTTCCATTCAATCATAGCTCTCAATGAGGCTTTACACGTAGTTACAGTGACAGAACAACGTGCCTGTGGTAGTGTAGTGTGTTTTTATTTTTGTTATGTGTTTTGTGTGGACCCCAGGAAGAGTAGCGGATGCATTTCTTTGCATCAGCTAATGGGGATCCTAATAAATCAAATCAAAATCTCATATTTTGCTGCACTTCTGCAAATGGGGAACTCCACAGACAGACACACCGATTCCACTGCAGACAATGTTAAAAATGTTAGACTTTTGTTTATGGACTGCCGAAAGCAAGACTTCAATCTCCGAACTTGTGAAGTTTAATCTTTGATGTCATTTTCATGAATGAACAATTCCTGATACATGGGGCAGCATGCAAAGCCTTATATGGTATTATTGGGGTGTTAATTATGCTAATTTAAAATTCTCATGAACACGTGATCATTTACACACAGTAGGCATTCATCGTGTTTAAACAGGTCACTTACACAAGTCATTTACTTTTATCTGATGTTAGGAGCGTTTGCTGAACTCTGGTGCGGCACACTCAGAAAATAATGTTCTTGCATGAGGCCCAGTGAGTGAGTAAACACTCAAGCATGCAATGTAATTCAAAGAAATCTTGCCAACAGCTGAGAAAAGTCACAAGACAACCTTCCCATGCATCGCCTCTCAAAGCACAACATTCCTCTTAAATGTGCTAAAACGTGAGACAAACATGACCATTCTGCAATTTTCTATGTTACAAGCAAACCACTTTTTAAAAACTGTTAGCGTACTTACAGCAAAGTTCAAGCAGGAACCAAAAACTCCTCTTTCCTCTGGTCAAAGCACCACTGACACAAAGGCCAAACACGCTCAGCATGCTTTATTTTATACCATCCAGAGGTTTAGTAGGTTGACACCCCACTGTCTGCTGCCCATTGGACCTGCCCCTCTTTGCATTTGAGTGTCCATCCCTCCCGCTTCCCTCTACCTCTAACTGCCCTTTCTCTTCGACCCTTCCTACACATTTTTACATTTACATTCCAAGCATGTTAACTCCTAGATTTTTATCATTTCAAGTAAATAGCAAATGGAGCAAAAGACAGATCTTTCTTTGAATAATCGTCTTAGTTATAAGTGCTCTGAAAAGTAGAAGATGTAAAAGCTAAGAGCATGAAGGACTGGGTTTTTAATTATACTTCACAATGTTCTTCCGTCTCGTGCCTCTATTCCCATTTGCTCCTCTCTCCGTATTGTCCTATTTTTAAATCTATACTCACATGTCTTCTTAATTTCTCCCTCCATTTCCCCCAGTGTTTCCTACCGCCTACTAATTTCTCACATCATTTCATCCACTGTTCCTCTTCAGCACCTCTATCCCTATTATTTTCACCTCTAATACTTCCCTGGGCCTTTATTGTGCAACTGATATTTTCTTGTCCTGTTTTCTCCAATGCCCTTCTAGTAGCTCCCTCTCCTCTCCACTCTTAACTTATCCAACCCTATCCGTGCTCTCCCACCCCTCTTTTTGAACATCTTTTCCTCTACATGATTGAAAACATGTGCTCAGATTGCTGCAAGACACCATCTCCAAACAGAATAACTTCCTCCTCCTTCTAAAAAACACAGAGCCAACTGGCATCAAATCAAGCCAAACAAAAAGAGGTTAGGTTAAGGCGGTCTCAGTGAATACATGAGTACTTGCAACAGCTCTAAATAAAATGCTTTGATTATCGGTCACACATCCCACTAAAAGCATTACGGATACATGTTTGAGTGGCTTCCCGTTTCTTTTGCTCTCATATATGAGCAACGACCACATGTGAAGTTATAATTGGTTTCACACTATTCCACTGATCAACAGGTGGCAGTAATGAGGCAAGAAACAGCAATGTGTCAGCATAGCAGGCATTATTGAGCAGGCTCCATCACTCACTTTGCAAAAAACTATCAAAACCACCTTGTCTGCGCAGTCAGTGCCACATGCAGAGTTAGACTAGAGTTAAACAAGCCGAGAAATTCATGACTGAGTGAAGTACTGAAGTTAAAGTGAATAAACAAACAGCGTCAAGAGATAAAACGCTGAAATGATCACCTTACAATCTACATCATTAGATTAAATAGGTGGATAAACCTCACTGGCCTCAGTAACATGGAGGAGGTGAAAAGACAGACGTTGCTCAAAAGACATCAATCTGCAAGCTATTTCGATAATCGGTTGCTGTTAGACACAACTAACCACCGCACAGAAATTCAAGAATAGGAAAAGCTTCAGGAGTCAGCTGACCACGACTCACCTGAACCGACCACGGTACCAGCACAAAATAAACTCCGGTTCAAAAACCACGAAAATGATGGCGACAGAAAGCCACTACAGTAAGACAACAGGTACGACAGAACTAACAGCTATAGAGATGAAATGGTTTACTCGTACTTGCACTATTTAATATCAATAATACTCGCACTGTGATTTAAGTGTTATTATATTGTTTTTACTTGAATGCTTCAGTTTTAATTAAGCAATAAGCAATAATAATTATGCTATTAATAATAGCCAGCAAGTTCAATATTAGACTTTTACAAACACTGTTTTGAAGGATTGTCTAATTATAATTAGAAAAAATCCCATAAAATATCCAGACATAATTTTGTTCTTTAATATCACACACGCCTATGATTCAATCATATCCTACAGCACAGTCCAAACTTTATCATAGCTGATGATATTACAGACACCACAAGTCAGTTTAAAAACACACTGGCTCAGCCATGTCCTAGATTCCTGTAAAGTATGCCTCTCTCAGCCCAGCGTGTCATCAAAACGAGCCAGCTGGCGCGCATTCCCTAGTGTTGAAACGGTGCCCACCAAAAACAATCACACAGACACTTTGTAGTCTGTAGAGTGGCAGAAAAGTTTTGGCATCAGTCTGACACTTTAACTAGCTGGCCTCTGCGACACCAAACTCCAGCACCCCAATGGAAAAAGCAATGGAAAAGGCTTTAACAGCAGAGACAGTAATTTACTGTTTCCTCCTCTAATGTCAAGATAAAAAAGAGAAAAGGCTCTGAACAGAAGCACTTTCGACTAGTGTGCTTGTCATGGTCACAATTACGTATAATATTTTGTTTTTATTTTAACGTTGCAACTTAAAACTTGTTCTGCTCGCACCACCCCGTATATTTAATATATTTATTTATTTATTTTATTTACCTCATATAGTGTTATAATTTGCTAAATTGACATTTCTTGCTTGAGGCTTTTTCTCATAAGACACTTTCCACAAGCCTGTGCTGTGAGTCAGATCCATGTGTTATGTGAAACCTCTATCAGGTTTGCCTGACATTCTGTTAATAGTTAATTACTTTTGTTTCCATTTTCCTTTTCTCTACACAAAGTATATCCAGAATATAGGCCCCTCTGTTTTAAAAAAGACCAATGCCAGAATATCCAGGAAGGTAATAAAGTGAGCAAACACATGAAGCTAACACTTCATGTCCTGTTTAAGAGCAACGGTGCGCAAGACATAACCTGAACTCAGCAATGCGTGCTGAGGAGTTCAAACCTGCAGTGTGGAGCTTTTGTCTCCCCCTTCTGACTCAATGAAGAATGCATCCTAGGCTCCATTAGGGTCCTATGAAATCCGTTTTAATTTGTGCCAAATTCTGTGTTTTCTGTTTGAATTTTTTCAGAATTCTGTTTCACAATTTAAGCACATTTTGTCATCAGAAAGCGTTTGTCAAATGATCATTGATCATTTCTTCCCGCAGATCTTCTGGAGGACAGCCTCCGTATGATGCTTTATGTAACTTTTCATTTGTTTTCATTTCATTTGTCATTCTGACTCTGCCCACACATCCAAGATGTCTTCAAGGAGCTCGGGTCTTGCACATAGACTGTATAAAAGGAGGTCATGCATTTCCCGATGTGGTGGCACTTTTGAGAGTTTGCTGAAGTGATGATGTGTGTTTGTGCGTCAAACCCTGGGTGAAACACAGACACAGAAACACAGAGAGGAGAGGAGACATGCAGGGTGCATGTAAATGAAACCAAAGCATGGCACTGCCAGGAAAACTACACTGCTATGTTTTTTCTGTTTCTTTGGCTTAAGTGCTGTGAAAAAGACTTATTCTTTATTATTATTAATTTATAGATTTCTGCATTAAAAAGTGTGATCTAGACTAGAACTCCTCCTCTTCTTCATTTTAACACCACTAACTGATTGGTCAGAGTGCCTGCACAGTGTGTCCACAAGGAAGTGGACTTAACAAAACATACCTTGCACACAGGGGTAAATCTTGATAAAAAAGGACAGGAGTACGTCGTTCTTGTCTCACCAGCATACCTCTGCAACAGGGCTGCCTTTGTTCCCAGGCTGACATACAGAAAAGTTTGATGCTGGTCATATGATGAACAACCCGTTGAGGGCATTTCCCAGTGCTTATAGATGGTAAACACCCTTGTCCAAGTTATAACACACTTTTGGCCAGAATTAGCAAAGTAAATGGATAACAGGGAGGTATTTCTTTTATAAAAGAAATACCTCCCTGTGATCCATTTGCTAAATTCCTAATTCCTTTTGACACCGTCAGCGGTGAAATATTCCACATTTATCTGGCGAGCTCATAGCAGGAGCTGTTCCATGGATCTCCTAAAGTTCAAATATAGGATGTAATTTGGCAACACTGCAAATTTACAAAAATGTTCAAAACGTCAACCTCTGAATGCAGCATAGCTTAAACTATCACTAAAACTGGAGTTTCTGAACCTTGGTGTTCAGGATGTGAAGACCTGCTGGTTCCCATTCTAGCAATCTAATTAGAGGTTATTTCACAAATGGGACACAATCTGGATGCAATTAACTGTGATTAACTAGCTAGTAGCAAGAGGACCACTGAATTTAATTTCTCACATCAGCTAGCTAACTAGCTGCAAAATATTATCTACACAAAACAGTTTCAAAGGCCTTTAAAATGTCACTCTGCACTCATCATACCAAAACATCCAAATACTGCACCAGTGTTCACATACCACAGCAACCCGTTTTCTCAAAATCTGTAGTCCAAAAGTTAACAGAGATAGGATGCACTGCTGCAGGGTACACAACACAAGATTTCTTTCCCTTGCATGGGACAAGCTTGCAACAAGCTTTTGGGGGACTTGGATCAGCATCAGCCTGACTTGACTCTGTAACTCGTAAAACTATTCACCGATGATTCATTTGCTGTTCACATCTGTGCCTAACAACCAGGTTTCCAATTTCACATCGTTCCTAGAATGACCGACACACAGCCACACTGACGCATTCATAAAATGCAGGTTGCTCAACAGCCCGGGCCGAGGGCCATCAAAGAATACATTACCGTTACAGTACATTGACTTTTACAGCCTTGATTCCCATTTCACACTGTTTCCTCCTTCTCTCAAGGACAGTTATTAATGCCCTCAGTCCGTCTGATGAGAATTGATTGAAAATGTCACAACAACTCAGAATCCAACAACAAACAGAATGGAAAAAGTAGAGGAACATGTGCTGGGGCCTGTTACTTAAAAAGAAACCTTCTCTAAAATATTACATCACTGAGAAACTACCATTTCCTAAGATGTCTGTTGTCTGTTTTGGAATAATCAAGAGAATAATGAGCCACAGAGTTAAAAATATCAAGCTGGATTTATACGTCTTAGTTTCCTCTGGTGTAGGATAGTTATAGCTCAGCAGATTAGATCAACAGATTTTACCTGTTACTGTCATAACGCCAAAAACACGATATGGATTTAACATGCTCAACATTATGAAGTCTGGTTATGCATTCATTACATACATGAAGTAACTGTGTTCACATTATTTCACTCATTTTATGATACAGGACCGTGGGACAGTTTGCATTGGAAATGGCTTTCATTGGTCACAAAATATTCATTTGTGGAGGTAAATATATCTCTCTACTAATAATTTCAGATAATGGAGAGTTACTAGAGAACAGACAGAGATAATGAATTATTACAGATGATTAGCTCATAGATATCTATCAGTCAACATGAATAGTTCCTGATTAACTGAATCAGCCAGTGAGTGCCACAAAAGAGTAACAACTCATTAAGTACTCATTACTTAATTATTAGTTCCTCTTTTTGTGCACCCCCCAAAGCAAAGTGATACTGAGTCGTTCTAAGTAACCATCTTACTTCATGAATATGCCTACCTGACCATTACTTAGGGTTAGGGTTCTGCCCCTAATCAGTTTGTCAATTTACAGATATTTATGAACTAAACATTATGCAGTGTTTAGTGGCCACATAAAATTTCTATTTACAGAAAAAAAATAATAGATTAAACAATAACCTGAACTAAAGCTTGTTTCAGTGCACCGGCTGTGAACCGAAGGACCCTGATAGTGGCCAAATACATAGTCACTTTATCACTTCCACATGGACAGAGAGGATTTGGGGTATTCCAAACCAAGCAGACTCAGCAGGGCTAGGTAACACCATGAGCGTCCTACTGCTCTTGACAAATAGACATGGAGACCGATGAAAATTAACTCCAACAAACCTCAGACAACATTGACTGGACCTTTTATTTCTGGGAAGCTGGGGTCAGAAAGTCACTCAAAACACAAAATTCAGCTTGACGCCTGTTGCTGTTCTCAGTCAGTCTCCACAAGACTGTTCATGACCGAGAGATGACGATGAAACTTCACTAGTTTCAAACTCCTACTGGTCTTTTAAATCAAGGATTTAAACGTTTGTTTGCCACTGACTTTCCCAAGGTCATTTAAAGACATTACATTTTTATACTCCACCTACTGTTTTTTTAAATTATTTTCTTTACTCTTTTTATAAATGGCATTATTTTCTGTTTTATTTGTTTCATATGTTAATGCCTTTTATGCTTTGTGTAAAGCACTTAGAATTGCCGGAATGTGCTATGCAAAAACTTGCCTTGCCTAATCTAACTGTGGTCGCTTTAAATATTTCAGCTTTTTTTTTCTTCCCACGGAGACTGCCATGCTTTGAACGAGTGGGATGTAATGAAGATAATACAAATATGAGCAGGAAACACTGGCACAGAGACAGGAGACTTTCGTGAGACACTAAAAGTGTAAATTCCTGGGGGAAAACTCTGGAAAGTGAAATAGATCTCATCCAACACAAAAGCCTTAAAAGGTCTCCAAATCTATTGTGTTCCCTGACCCGCCCCTTTACGCACCAAATCCTTTCCCGCCTCTCAGACAGGGCAGGAACAAAGCCCATCTCCAGTTGCCTGTCTTTTTAGTTGATTCAAGCGCTCTGACTGATAACAGTCAGCGCTGATGGGTTTAAATGAGTAAGAATAGGGGGGCCAAGACGCCCACACTCTTTGTTGAGTCAGTTTCTCCTAATCTTACTTTTACACAATGAGTTGCCACCAGCCAAAAGTGGGAAATTCTTACATTTTAAACGTAGTACTGGTCAACTCAGGCAAACAGATGGGAAAACTTAACTCGCACAGCTTTAAAACAGATGTTCATCTATCCACACCCAGTGGTGAGTCTATGCTGCTGTCCCATCAGCTGTTCGGTGACAAACAAAGCCCCCATTCTGATGTGCTCTTCTCCTTGCTTCAGGGTCAGCAGAGTCACAAATAGCACAGACACGTGTGGCATGGAGACAAGCCAGGAAAGTCTCACTCATAGCCAGAGAGATCCCTCGTCATCTAGAGGAGTTATAGTAATCGTGTAATACATTTTAGAAGAACATTACAAAGCTATTCCCCAAACGCATTAACATTCCATGCAACAGTACTGTCAAAAATACTAAACTAAGTATCATCATTTAACTGAAGTCATTTCTGAGAACCACAGGCACATTAAAGTGACTATGGAACAATACTCCTGCTGTGAAATACTGTGTGCTTGTGTTTGTGACCTACATACAGGTTTTACATATAGATTGACCTTAGAGCAGTTAGTGCTTGCTGTTAAAACCAAACCTCAATGTTGCCTCACCGCTGACATGCTTAAAGCTTTCAACTCTCTAACTTTATGTACTGTTACCTACTATTGATCCAGTATCTCCCCACGTGCTAACACGGAACATTTCATTAAGGCTGCCAGTCACACACGTGCTCCCACAGACAGCAGAAGGCATGAGCCACATGATTTATCACCAGACTTAAAGATCTATGGTCTAAAACAGAAAAAAAGAAAATCAAGCAAAAAGTGCAACATTTAGTACTTTACTGGTAACACCTTTTCAAGGAGTTTGAGCTAATGTTCGTCTATATGCGGAGAATTATTATTATGTTTTAGGTAACGTTAGTAGAAACTGACAAATTTAAACAAAATGAAGCTAGATGTAACTTACATCTAGCTTCATTTTGTATTTCTTTCGGTAATGTATTTCTTTCGATAGTTTCAGCATCTATTTACCCATGAAAAAACAGTTTAGTCTCCATCTTCTCCGTCAGACAGCTAACTCGCCCACAACACTCCCGCTAACTATAACGTTAACTGCCGTAATCTCAGCTAACGTTAGTTAACGGTAACTAACTTAACGCTGCCCGGACGGAGAGACCGTTGTTGGAGTTGGCGCTAAATTTAATTTCCAGCCCTAGTCAACAAAGGAGGCATGTCGGTGTCCAGCATCAACACACTGGTGGTACCCTTGTCTTTTTGTCTCCCAGGAACACTTGAAGACATCATAATCTACATCTGCATGCTTACCAAGAGAAGCCAGATTTTCTTAATGAAACGACTAAGTTAACATTTCTGGTTCTTCCATCAACCCGCCTTTAACTGTCACTTTTAAATTCTAATTCGAACCATTCTTCAGAGTTATAAACGGCCGTTGGTAACAGTAACGTGGTTAGTTAACCCTGTCTCAGTGAACCACGCGGAGATGTCCTACCTTGTCATCGCAGTCTGAAGGCTTGTTGTGTCTGAAAGTCTCTGGTCTAAAACAGCCCCGTGTTACATTCACGTGCTCACTGTAAAAGTTACACACCGCATATGTGAACGGACCGGTCACCGTGTGGTCATTTCAACACATTTTGGGACATAAAAATGGCTCGTGTAACAAAATTAAGAATCTTGTACTGGCATTCAAAAAGCTAGTAGTGAGTAATTAATTGAATTTTGGCGTTATCATCAAATTGCAGTATGCCATCTTATTCAAAAGCTAAACTGCAGTATTAACTAAAACAGTAAGAAAAATCCTGTTAGTATTAATGATTTAAATTAAACCCATCAATACATTATGTAGTAACCTTTGGGTGATTTTTAAGTGATTCAACTGCAAATTGTACTTTAACTGTAATTGTAAAATTTTCAATCGTCCCTGAAGCCATCAGTGTCGTCATTAAAGGCTGAATAAATTCATAGTATTTTCATGTGGGTTGACATTAAAATGCCATTTGCTACCCCTAACCTTCTGCAGGCCTATATCTAGCAGTCTGCCAACTATTTAACTTTTTCTGAGCCATTTTTAATGATTAATGATAATCTCTTTATTGACCAACAAAAAAAATACCCCGTGCTGGTATGGTCTACCAGTCACCAACTGGCAATGGTCTAGAAATATATTCATTAGGCTATATATCTTTTGTATTTTTAAAATTTGAGCCGTTATAGGCCTCCCAAAAAGCAGAAAATGCAGTGACAGGTGTGAGCAATATTAATTACAGACTATATTTATAATTGTATATTATGATATTGACATGTATTGATATATATCTTGACAAACTAAAGCTATTTATAAATAAAATAACTATACGGAAATGTTTTGTGCGAATTTATTACCTGACAAAATGATATTTTCACAAAGCCTTCCTGATCATAGATTTCCAACATTATACATTAGATTAATACTTTTGTTTGAAAAGAAACATTTGCTGGCTGTTCGACTCGCTTTGTTTCTGGCGGAAAAGAAGACTGCTGGAATTAATTTCCTGTTTTGAGTTGAATTGCAACTCCGCTGAAGGTCAGAGCTGACAGTGTTTAACTGTCTGAGGCATTTACTCAAGGACAAAACACCACACGTGAATGATATGAAAGACAGAGTGAGCCTGGGGGAGGGTGTATTCTTGTTACTGTGTTTTCTACAAATTTTGAATTATTGTGCTTTAAATGAGATGGAACAAATTACTTACTTACTAGGAAACGTGAAGTTAATTGATGCTATTATGGAAAACAATGCCCTGCAGTAAATCTGTCTGGAAAAAGACTAAGTAAACACGTTATGGTGCTCTATTTTATTGGTTTTAAAGTGTGGGTTGTTTTCTGAAATATCTGCAAGAACTCACATGACCAGTATATAACTTCATCATAACGCTTGGGCCTGTCTGAAGCGCCGCGTTGAGAAGTTGTTTACTGTTTTTTTTTATGCTTCATGTGAGTCTGGAGCGTTGGTGTCTGCTGTTTGCTCATATAGTTGTGGTAGGTACACAGTCTTCCACACCCTGTCTCCCCCGTCTAAAAAAAGCCTGCTGCGGTTATGGACAGAAACCATCTGTGAAGGAGCGCAAGACTGGCTGCTTCCTTGCTGCCACAAATCCAAAGAGGAGGAGCTGAGCCGCAGAGGACTGAGGGACTACTGTCTCTCTCTCTCTGCTGATGTAAATACACAAAACATTTCCATCAATGGCCATTCAAATGTCTTTATTCCCTTTAGTTGAATATATCTCTCTATTCTCTGTGGTCCTCTGAACTTCAAGCATGTTTACTGGCTTGTGCACTGGGAAAGTTTTGTCAGCAGCTTCTCAGGGAACTCTGCCTCGTCTGGGTTTTTCCATGGAGGGAGGGAGAACGACGAAAAGAGTGAAGCCAAGTGGTGAAGAAGAAAAAAGAAAAAGGATGGTTTCTATGAGATACCTCCTTCATCAGGCAAACACTGAGCATCTAAGCAGAAATGAGAAATTTATACGGAAATGCCAGAAAGATGACTGCAGATGATAAAGAGCAAAGCATAAGTGCCAACAGTGAAAACAGTCTCAACCGTAGCTCAACAGGTGCCTACATGTGTGGTTGAGGTTTTTACCACTAATTGAGTGGCACCTGTGTGAAAATATATCTGCCAGTAAACAGTGGAGATATTTTTTTAGCCTGCAAAAGCTGAACAATAAGCCAAATAAACCCGATAAGAAACCAGCATTTATCCATAGTATCCTCATCTGTTGTGTTGCATGGATGTAGGCGTTTCTATTGTTAGACACAAGTCTTATGTTATCAAATCCTTCACTTCCTGCTGACCCCAGACAGTTCCCTCTCATGCCATTTTTAGAACACAGGTTTATGAGCAAATAAACATTATATATGTCTAATTTGAGAAAATCCTGTGAAGTCTGTGGCACGAGAGTCGAGATCAGGGAGAGGAGGAGGGCATGACATGAATGGGCTGGAAGTGGTTTTCTGACCACATACTGAGATATAAGAGGACAGCGGCAGAAAAAGGAATTCCAATGGATGGCCTCTCCAACCCCTAAATGGCTCAGGAGACGCGGAGAGAGTGAAGTAAATCCCATTTGCGATTAAGAATTTAGATGCCTGGCTCCGTTTTGGAGGATTAAGGTTTGGCCTGAAGTGACGAAGACAGGCAAACAAAGAAAAAACTCCTCAGGGAGGTCTGTGAGTAAAATCCCTTCTCATCTTTACTTTAGTAGGCCCCTTCAAATTCCCAACAGAGTGTGAGTTGTCTGAAAGGCTCACACACTAGTATGAAATCCCTGCCACGATGGATGATCCGCAAATCTGCTGCTGCACAGACAATACATTTACCTCAATCCAGTGGTGCATTTAGGAACAAGAGCTAAATTTGAGACAATCCATTATCTTTTGTTGAAGGCCAGCCACTTCCAAAGAATTCTGCACTTGTTGCTCACAATCTTCTCTGTAACCATAAAAATCACCCACAATCCACAAAAACATTGAAATCAGTCGGTCCAGCCCTTCAACATTTACAATCCCCATTTATCAGTTATTTGGTATGTGCTAAATGTTGACAAAGGCTTAGATTTTGGACACAAACTTATCTAAAAAATGAAGCAACCTTGCCAAAAACATTTAAAATGTAGCCTATAACTTGTAGCTGAAATGTTGTGTTTCCCCACCTATCAGTAACGCCATTATGCATTTAAACAAGTGTGATCAGTCGTATGACATACAGTAAATAAAATGAACTGAAATTTGCTTCAAAAGCAATGTAGGAGTTCACATCAATAATTTTAGGCAACAGTGAGTTCTTAATCTTCTTCCAATTAATGCTCATTAAATTTAGGATTTAAAGAAGTAAACACTTCAGATTCTGTCAAGCATGTGAGGAGTAGGATTGTGTTGATGTGCGTTCCTTTCATTTCTACATTCCTGTGCTGTTATGTGTGAATTTAACTAGTGTAGTGATGGTGTTGTCCTGATGACAGGGTTGGTGTTAAAGGTTAAATCCACACTGACTCACATGCAAACTGGAATCTCCGGGTCTGAAAAGTGAAGCCAGTGAAGCCTTAAACCTGCATTATTTCTAATGGCCAGCAGGGGACGACTCCAGTGGTTGCAAAAAGACGTCTATGGTATATGATTGTATAGAAGTCTATGAGAAAAAGACCCTCCTTCTCACTTCATTTATTACCTCATTAACATTTTCCTAATATGTGTATGGTCTTGATCGCTAGTTTAAAGTCTTCCTCAATACAGCACGATGTTCATTTTGTAAATTATGGTTCCATTTAGAGGAAAAAAGATGATAAAGAGGATATGCTTTAGGGCGTGGATACCTTGTGATTGACACGTTTCTACCACAGCGACCTGTCAGGCGTTGCAATGCGTATCCCTCTCTAGCTCCGCCGTCTCATCCAAATATGGTCACTTCTGGTTCCAAAAAACCAAGATGGTAAGAGCCACTATGCCAATCAAATATTCCAAACTCGAGACTTCAAAATGGCAGCCCTCAAACCGATGGGTGACGTGACAGTGGCTACATCCACGTCTTTTTTATAGTCCAAGCTCACAAGGGCAGAAAACTCCTGCAGTCTATTAAAGGGGTTGAAACTTTGGCCACACCCCAATCTGTGATGTCACAACAGTTGTCACACCCTTGTATGTGCAGGGCACAGAAAAAAACTATGTAACTTTAAATATGAAGTTATTTAGTTAGTTATTGGTTAATATTTCATGGATTTGTTTAAATGTTTAATGGACAGTTTTGTATTGTATGTATGCTAGATTTCTATATTTAGCAAGGCCTAAAAATGACTTAAATGCGAAGATAGTGGATGCTTTAATGATGACTTGATTTCCTTTACTTCGTTTACTGCTAGTGTTCCGGTTTGCAATAAGTTCTTTGCAATATTTCCATCAAATCATCCATCGTCCATCCATTCATTCATCTACCTCTGATGTTCAGTGAACCAACATCACCACCCTGGGGCGCTGCTAAGGATTTTGGGCCCCATGAAAAGAATCTTGACAGGGCCCCCAACACAGCTGAGACTTTTTT
>JAPMOB010240952.1:0-11749 GCA_029875015.1 Lepomis gibbosus | reverse complement strand
CACAGCATGAAAGCCACATGTGTATAGTTTTACATACACACCTCTCTACTGGATCACACCCTCTTCTGACTGCTGTTCTTTCACTCCATTATTAATCCCACTTACCCACTCTCACTTCACTGCATGCTCTCTCGCTGTCTCTCTCACACACACACACACACACACACACACACACACACACACACACACACACACACACACACACTATGGGTAAATGACAATGTCACAATAAAAGACCTGCCTAATTTTAAAAAACTAGGAACAGTAAAAGCCTACAAGTTCAATAAGAGCTGTTCTTTCCAGATATAATATCCAATCCATCTGAGTGCATTGTGTCCATCTGAGCACACACACACACTCAAAATAAATGCTGCAGATTTTACCTTAAGGCAAAGATTATAAAAATCACACTGATCACCCCTCTCCTCCCAACCCCCTGCACGGGCTCCTGAACTCTGGACCTTCCTGTACCTTTTTCCTGCCAGAGGTCTGTATGAGCAACAACATGCCTCAGGGCTGAGATATAGCCTGGCAGCCTTGAGCGGTCTATTCCTTCTACTAGTCCTTTATTCTGTCTCCATGTGCTCTAATCTCACCATCCACAGTCTCCATACCATTGTCTGGTTTTGTTGGATTTCTTTATCAGCATCTTCACTCCCATCCACATTTTCAGTCCCTTTAATTCATTAAACTCCTTTGGTAATGAGAAGCAACAATTAAATAGCTTCATCAGTCCGCCATGTCCATTTTCTTTATAACACCACAGATCAAAAGCAAATCACTCAAACATCTATGTCAGAGGCTCTGTGGGGACATGGAGGCCACACCATGCATATGATTTCTAGAGTTGCACTAAACTAAAGTTTTTCTGCGACAATGCACTGTAAAGGCAACCATAAAAGAATTTATGGGACCTGCTACACCAAACAATTATGAAGTGCAGGAACCATTAAGAAGGCTATACAAGGAAGAGACAGATAACAGCAAAAATCAAATAAAGAGACATTGATTTTAAAGACTACGTCACCTATTTAGCATTGAACTCCTATAACATGCCGTTTGTCTTTGCAGGGATTAAACCCCCTAGTATTATTAGACTATTTAGCAAGGGCACCATTGGTGCATCCTGGACATAGCTCCACCCAAGATGATTGCATTTCTGTAAACCAATCACAAACAAGCCAGAGGGTTTTTTGCCTATACCAGAAAGAACAGGTTCAGCCAGAACTTTCTCCAGTGTGGAGATACGTCCAGTTATGCAAGACTATGCAAGTAGCAGCTAATGTAGCCTCGAGCTGCTATACTCAAGCAGAGATGAGGAGCCGGCAACAGAGGTCATGTAAGATCACAGCTCCAGATGCTCACATTATTTTCAGACTACATAGCTTCCTTTGAGCCACAAAAGGCTTTAAACAACTTTTTTCACATATGCAGTAGTGCTCTCCAAGACCTGTAAACAGATATTGCTGTGTAAAATCAGTGGGGTTCCCCTTTAAAATAGCTTTAGTCCATTTATACCAAAGGTGTGTTGAGTTTCACTTTAAGTGTCCATGTAGAAGACAATGTATCAAATTCACGTCATTGCAATGTGTTAAATAAAGTTAAAACAAACCAGGAAGAGTGGGGGGAAGAAAAGATGAATATAAAGTAATAGTAGTTTACAAGCTGACCTGGTAATGAGGTAAAGTAGGTCACAGTTGAATGTATGTCACATATGTTATAGTCTATATGTAACATTAATGAGAACCCCCATGCACATACATACCAGAGGTCCACAGGACCACAGCATGCATGCAGAATTGGGTAGTCAACCATGCAAGGAATTACAAACGCAGAAACGTCTGTCATGTAACCACGTGCACATGCGCGCACATGCATGCTTGAGGGGTCTGCCTTGCAATGATGGTGAGCAGCTCCAGGGTGTCAATGACAGTGGATGTGCGTGAAAGTGGAGGAGGAGAAAATGTAGGCCAATCATTCTGCTCAACTGCTTTTAAGCTGAAAGGGCCAAAACGAGGTGGAGTCCAACAAAACACATACTATCGTCCTCACACAGCCTGCTGACTGCCTTTAGTTTCTCACATCACTCTAACAGTATTCTTAGTCCTTGAACTGATAACCTAACAGTCCTTGACCTAATTCACCGTTGTTGTTTTCTACTGATCTCCAACTCTCTCACTGTCCAGACAACACAATGGTATGGTGCTCACACAGTCCTGCCCTGGCAACTGTTGCCTGGATACAGCATGTTAAAAATCGCATAAACATGTTGTCCCCCGAGGGAGGAATAATTGCTTCTAATGGAACGGGACTGGAGGGAAAGAGCATACAGTCTGAAGAGGGGTGAGAGAATGGAGCAGGACAGAGGAGGGGGCTTTGTGGTTTTGGAAACATGCAGCAGCAAATGTCAGGTCTATTTTTCAGTACGTAGTAGCATCAAAGCGTATCAGGCGGTAAAGATAAAAAAGGTGTTGAATTTTATCCCCCAGCCATAATGACCACAAAACAATCGCTTGCCTCAAGTGTCCAGGACTGGATTCCTGAAAGTGAACAAGGGGACAGAAATAAAACCTGCATGGACTCACTGGAACAATCACATCATCGTAGAAACTCCAGGCCAGTGCCCACCGCATGGTCCGTCCCTGGCAGAACTCTGTGTGCGTCACTTTAGGCACCTGCGAAAAGGGAAAACAGAAATCAGTCAGGTATGATCAGCAGTTATGACATGTATGCATCTAAAGTATCAAAACTGATCAAATTTGGTCAAAAATCTGATTCCCCTCTCCTACTATTAATAAAAAACATTTTTGTTTCTGGTTGTGCTGTTATTTCTGACTGTCAGGTACTCCAAATCCTAATCAATCAAAAAAATAAAAAAATATTTCATGATTAAAACATCAGCTGGAGCCACTGAGGCAGCAGCTGCTGCAAATGAGGAAGCGTTTTGAGATGAGATGCACAATATGTGATACAATGTAAAACAGCTCTTCATAGCCAAATCATTTTTAACAGATAAAGAATTTACTCTGAATCTTCATCCTAAAAAGCACTTAAATGAACCCCCGACATGCAACAACCTTTGACAGCATGATGCAATGTCAACTGGGCATGCTGAGCCTGCAGGTTTGGTGAAGGTGAGCGGACCACAATCTGATGTAAACTTAGATGTTTCTCCTGCTTTGAGTTTTGGCTTCAATTAGCTCCACGTCTCTAATCGTGGGTGAGAAAACAAAGATCCATGATGTGAGAAAGAAACAAGGAAACCTTTTGTGCTGACAGAGCTGTTAAAGTGTCTCTCAGGACTGTGTCAGTAAATAGGTGGAGGAGGGTCACTAAGATAAAAAGGTCAGAGGTCAAAGAGCTCCATATGTGAAACAATAACCAACATGCACATTTGCTAAATTAAAAAAAAACACAGATGAGACTCTGGAGAGACGATCAAGTAATGGGTGATAAAAGCATTAGCATATTAACTAGGCCGGGTTTCTGTTTACACACACTTTAAAATGAGGCAACAGTCTCCTCTCTGGACGTTAGCCAAGGCCGCACTCTCTCTGATGAGCAGCGACAGCACCCTAAAACCTGGAGGAGCTTTGAGGGATGGCAGGTGGTGGTGCTCAAGTTTCTCCCTCTGTCTTTTCTTCTTTTTTTTTTGAGCAACAGAGCATAGTGACTGGCACAGGACCAGAGGCCTGCAGCAGTCAGGAGTCATGTGCCGCGCTATTAGTTAAGCTAATGACGCTAATGCATGTTAGCTACAGAGTGCCGCGTGATTCAGTCATGCACTGCTGACAGGAATCAGCTCAGTCATGGCTCGTTTGTGTCGCTGCTTAGCTGGCGTGTTAGAAAGAGCTGATGTGTTATGTTTCTCTGGATACCTGCTGCCCTGACGGTGACGACCGCCTGCCTCTAACATCAATACACAGCCCCAGAAGAGCGTTGGTTTGAGAGGCGAGGCAAAGATTGTTTTAACAAGCTATTATCAGACACCTTCCTGCATGAGCAAACTGAGATGCTTTGTAACTCACTGACAGTAGCGCATGCAGATGTATTTGTGCATGTGTTTGCCTTATGTTTGTACTTACCCCTTGCTTCCTCAGCTCCTCTTTCAAAGGTGTCAAGCTACATTTCTTTCCCAACATGCAGCTGTACCACCTGCAGAAAGAACAATCCATATTAACCAGCTGTAGGTTAGAGTCTTAGCCGGCTGACGGCCCGGGCATGAACTACCAAGCAGGGATCTAACGAGTCGAGGTGAGCTTTGGGGAGCAACACAAAGACCAAGTAAAACATGAGAGACAGAAAAACATCCGGGTGTGAAGGGTCCACACTGGAGAAAAGGCCGTTTTGAAGTCATCCCCTGGGGGAGGCCCGATCAATAATCTCTGCTGTGCAATAAAGAGATAGGGTTGGTGCTGATCAATAAGTAGTAGAGTCCAGCTGGGGAAGATGGAGAAAAGATAAACATATGAGGGAGTTAGTCTGGTGTGTTTTTTTTTTCACAAACCTTGTCAGGGTCACTTGACATTATTTAAAGCTAATCGTCTGATCTCTGATGATCACAGCTAGGGAAAAATACATAAAATGCACATTCAGTGCAATAAATAAACATGTAAATCTTGTGACTATACATACAACTCAAGGGCGTTAATCTTTGTTCTGTCCCACCTCATTTTTATGGGTGCATTTCATCTACTCACTAAAAGTGTCTGACTGTCCAGCTGCCAAAATCCATAGGAACGAAGCTTGACTTGACTAAAATGTTGACACACTCATCTGAGCTGCCTTCAAATATGCAATCACAGCAATACGCTTTCATGAGCAGCAACAAGTAATTTACACATACTTTCATAATTTGACCTACCTCATACTTTTTTTGTGTAAACTGTGTATGTTTAATAACTGTAATTTCCCTCTGGGGATGAATGAGGTATCTACCTTCCTGCCTACCATTCTAATTTTTCTGTTCTTGGTGGAGGTTATTGTCATGTGGGGGTGACTGCAGGGTCTATATAGGATATATACTTTATTATTGCATACTGAATATTTGGATTTGAGACATTTGGTCAGACAAAACAAGAAGCTGAAGATATCACCTTGGATGTCACCTAACTGACAATAATAAAAATAATACTTGCAGCTCTAGTAAAAATTCTCCTAAAAAGGGTATAGAACTGAGCCTCAAAGACAAAGTGTGATCTTTGTTTAAACATTTAAATATACTAACATTACAGAAAGCACAGTAACCAGTTTTTGGTAGTTTCTTTTTCAAGTGCAGGGAATGGCTGACTGAAGGACCTCTGACGTGTTCCTTAAATCAGCCACATCCCTAAATATACAAAGCTACAGTCCCACCAAGCTATAGGTTTAAACTAGAATCCCACTGGTTGGTAATAAGGTTAGGAAGGTATGATGATGCCCAGAGGGGTGAGCATCATGTCAGCCTCAGTTGATGCAATGAAATATACAACAGCTCTAATATTCACAGATGTTCCCCCATTTTAGGACACAGTGGGGAGAAATACCCACAGTAGCTTCCCTCCTCCACCAGCAGCTTTTCAAACATCCCAAAGCATGCAGCTGCACCAGCATCCATATTCATCCTTGTCTCTTCACATGCTGAAGCACCGGCATGTGATTACAATCTTATTACTAGAGATGGTAATTTTCATATCAATGACCTGATAAATGAGGAGTGTTACCACATTTCTCACTGGGGTTTTGGGGCATGCCGATGTGTGTTATACTGCGAACGAAGGTGGCTTGCTCTTATTCGACAGTAATTACACTTCAATGGAAAGAAAGGGGAAAGGGGAGTAGAGAGGGGTGGTGTTATGTGGGCCGTCTCATAGGACCAATCGGTGAAGCTGGCAGTGTTTCCATGGACACCTGGCGGCTCTGGTGTCACAGCATGCTTTTGGGAGTGACAGCCGGCTCCGGTTGGGTTGGCCCGAGCCGCAAACCTGTTCAATAAGACTGGGTTCGTTCTCACTTCTTTTCTTCGCTACACAAGTGTAACATGGAGCCACACAAGAGGAGGCAGGTGTTGAGATCAGATCCCTCTCTCAGGACCACTCGTCTTTCCACTGACGTGCTATGCAAACACACACAACTGCATGCAGCGTACACACACACACACACACACACACACACACACACANCCCCCTCCCCCTGTAGGAGGCCAAGCAGGTGTGACATGTCTAATCAGTTTTAATAGCAGCACTCTGCAGCTCCCTCTATCTGTGTTTCACTCTGCTGCCCCGGTGACAGCCCTAGTAACGGAGGAGGGTAATGTGACGTCCTCTGGAGACAGCACACCCACCCACCCAAACACAGCTGTTCTCTGTGGGCTCCCGGATGCAGCACAGGCAGAGTGTGCGCCAAAATCATTAAACCAACTTGGGATGACAGCTCCATCAATGTGCAACAACCCATCTGCACACTTCACCTATTGGTGTCTCCCCTCGACTGGCGCTCTCAGCGGCCATTTAAACCTCTCAAAGCCCCTCCAAAGAACAAAACTGCAGAGGTCTTGTTCACAGAAAATTTCATGATTACATGATCATGAAATTTTCTGTCTATGATTGGGTTTGATGAATCTGGTTTACACACACAATAAATACACCTACATCTATGCTGACTTTCCTTTGAAAGTCTGTATTTTTTCCTCACCGCAAGCGTTTCTTGAGCTGCAGGCTGTCATGAATGATCCTCTTGACAAACTCCAGTTCCCCGCCCTCCGCCATGATCTCCGTCACACCGCCTGTGTTCACTGAACTGGGAGGAGGTCGCCGTGAGTTCCTGGAGTTTACCCCCTGGAGAGCGCAACAAGACAGACAGATTAAGAAAAATCCTATTAGAAGCGCGTTACTATCGTAAACAAATAGTGTTTCCTCAGGCAATGTCTGCGTGTGGTCACCCTGAATGGGCTGAATACCTATACCTATGTAAAATGTTTAGACAGGCTATCAGTTAAAATGTTTTAAATATTAAAGACAGGGAAACTCTTACCTTTGCTTCTAGCTGGTTGGCAAAAAAAGGAGGGTTGCACATGCAGAAATCGTACACTATTTCTGTCTCTTCTTTCAAGGCGTCCATCAATAAAGT
The DNA here is from genome assembly GCA_029875015.1 of Lepomis gibbosus. Classification (NCBI taxonomy): domain Eukaryota; kingdom Metazoa; phylum Chordata; class Actinopteri; order Centrarchiformes; family Centrarchidae; genus Lepomis; species Lepomis gibbosus. The sequence continues at coordinate 4,642 of JAPMOB010240952.1, read as the reverse complement.
CTTCTGAGGGACTTTGACAACTAGGACAGAGATGAGGCAGGGATTTATAAGTTGGGTGTTTTATCTAAATCATGACAGTGCTTGAGAAAAACAAGACCAAAGGCTTCCTACACAACGTGCAACTTCAGGCTGTTCCAGACAAAAGTTGACACTCATTCTCTGTCCCAAACTATGGCCACTATGAGACTCTCCGTGTCAAAACTAAAAATGTGATAAAAGCCCAAATATTTTCAATTTACTGTCCCATAAGACAAAGAAAGGCAGAAGATCCTCACAATTTAGAAGCTGGAACTAGAGAAGGTTCGACGTTTTTGTTTTAAAATATATTGTTTCTTCAGGATGAGTTGATAATACTTACCTTTAATGAGCTCAGACAGGTTGTTCTGCTCCACGTTTTTCGTAGCGTAGTCAAAACAGATGTCGTCCACCTCTGTGGCAAGAAAGTACCAGCTGTTCATTGTGGCTCCCAACAAGGGGTAGATACAAGACGCCCCGGTGCCTGAGGAAACATTAAACATCATTAGGATGATGAATGGTTATGACTTTTATTGAACAATATGGAAATATACTGAGATGTTGTTTAAAGTAAATGGACTGCATTTATATAGCGCTTTTCTACCAACCCTGTGATTAATGGACGACTTGCTCTACCCGACCCCCTCCCCGATGCCACAGCCGCCCTGCTAACTACAAAGGTTATATGAAAGGGACGTTTGTCCCCAAACGTGAGATGGCGTGCTTCTGAAGAATTATCTTTAACTCAATGGGCATAATTCACAATAAATGTCAGTTCCAGCAGCTGTTATTAAATCATTCACATATGACAAGCTGCATGATTTAGGCCAGGCTCAGACAAAGGTGGCATCCGTTAGTAACAGGAAGCGCCCAGTGGTGATCCATCAAGCAGCAGACAGCTTCAATCTGCTTACAGAAAGATTCAGGGGTCACTGATCAGTGACCTGCGGCCCTAAAGAGGAGACGCACACACACCTGCAGCCACAAACACAACACACACAAAGACAGACAGAATGGCAAACAAGCTGTGACATGTGGATGGGGATTTGACTGGTAAGTGCTGGAAATACTGGGAATGACTGGGCTCATGTGCTCCAGCTGGAAGCACCAACTGACATTTTGCATGCCGCTCTGAGCTGCTGGCAGCCAGATCAAGAATAAACAAGAGCAGTGGGTCTCAAATGCAAATTAACTGGGGAACACTCGGCTGAAGTCAACACAATTTTTGTAATATTTTTTCCTTCTACATTGAATTTCAACAATATCCAGTCCGCAGATGTGCAACTGGTCTGTTTCTCTCCTCTTTCTTGTAGTTTTAGTTGCTGATCATAATCTGGAAGAAAATACTTTCTCCTTGCAGATGAGACAGCTGACAGTCAGATTAAAGTCCACGAAACACAATTCAACTCTTTTGAAACTGCTCTTTTTGATTTTTAAAAACAGACCTTTTGGCGCCAGGTGGCTACTGAAAAACAGAGCTCTGTTTTTGCTAAGGTAATTTCTGCAGTTAGACGCAGCTTGATAAATATTAAATGTGAAATAAAAAGCAATCTTTTATGTTGCAGTTTAGCAGACTTGCTAGTAAATTCAACATTACTCAAACATAAAAACCGGTTGGGGAAATTGAAAAAAAGATCAAAAATTAATAATTTGTAGGACCTTATGAAACTAAAATTGTAAGAATCAGGCCCCTCTGCCAGTAGTTTGAGACCCCTGAGGTGGAGGGATCTGTTAATCACTGATGCCAGGACTGAATCCCTCAGTTACATGAAAAGTCAGTAATGTAGCTCAGTTTCTTTGGAACTTCCCCCTCCCGTGATGAAGGTGACCTATTGTACAAACTGCAAGATGGCACATCTTCAGCAAATTACATAAACAGCTGTGGCAGTACCAATGTCAATGCCCCTGCGTGGTTGCTTCTGGCCGTCGATGAGGTCCTCTACCCAGTGGATGTAGTTGAGGCGGAGCGGGACAGTGGGTATGAGGCGCTCCAGAGGGATCTCAATGGTCAAACCAAAGTCCTCCTTCAGCAGGGTGCAGGTGAGCGCTCGCACTGCCTCCGGCTCTTTGAAATTCACACTAGAGGAGAAACAAACTTGGCTGAATGAGTTCACAGACACTGAGCCATTAAAGATGTTGCCACATTCCCAGATCTCAGCATTTATACAATGTTATTATTACTTATAGGAATGGAAGCCAAAGCTACAAAAAAGGTGGTATGAAATCATAATATTGCTTAAAGGATGATTTCAATTTAGTGAGCTGCTGATCCTCTTGTTTTACCAATGAGGCCACCTGACAGCAATTTACCAAACTGCTCTTAATGCGGCACTTCATTAACCCTCTGCAGCTCTTTGCACTGAGCCTCATTACACACACACACAAAAAGGGAGATAAGCAGCCCATCAATTCAAACAATCCCCTGCTAATGACAATGAAATTCACATTTACCACACTGCTAAGACCTCCCACTTTTAACTCCCAATTCTCCATCCCACTCGCTCTGCTCTCCCCCGTCCTTTCCTCTCAACATGTTTAATGATAACACCTGTCACACAAGCGGACACAAGTGCAGCGGGCAAAAAAAAATGAGTGGGCGAGATAGGTATAATTAAAGCTTCACTGTGCATTTTCGCACCTTGGCAGATGTAATTAGACACATCCTGGTGAAGGGAGCGTCTGGCACCTCATGAGTTTGGTGTGAGCGTATACCAGTGCAAAAGGAAAAACAAACCATCTACGTGCTGGTAGAGATGGAGACACAACTCTGAGGTCCAAAGCAGTTCTTTTGTTGTTTGTTTCTTTTCACAAATCAATTAAATGCTGAAATGTTTTGCTCGCTCAGTATTCAGCTCCTCTTTGGTGATACTTCACAACTAATAGAAGTGAATCCCAATTTCCATTTTTTCCTCCTCTTTCTTCCAGAAAGCCTCCAATAATTAGGTTTAAGTTTAGTCTGATAATAGTCCTGTGTTGCTTCAGGTACTGGTTGAGACAAGATACTATCCAGAATGTCAAATTTGAGTATGAATAGAGTTTGAAGGTTGTTCAGAGGCCAAAACGCTGCACCACAGTTCATAATATAATAAGGAAGGATTATCATGGCGCTAATCATTTCATCTTTCTTCACAACGACCGCAAGATAAACAGCAGAAATACACCGATCATGTTACAAATGATCTGCAAGGAGTCTAAGTTTTCACATTTGACTGGCCAATTCAGCATTCTGCTGGATGATGTCATGTTGGGACCCAAAATTGGTCTGAGCACCACTGAAGCACCATTAAAAAACTGGAATGGTAAGGCAGCTCCTGCATTTTTACATAATCTCCTGTTTTATCGCAAGGTGTCCTGCGTCCAAATCTAGTTTCAATATTCTAATTAGAAGGTGCATACCCTTACACATATTTGTATTTAATCAAGTTATCACAAACAAACTGATACAGAGTAGGGTTGGGCGATGTTGATAAAATTGCCATCGGACAATGTCTACAATTAAACATCGGGACAGACGATTCACATAAAGAAAACTTGGTATTACGTGACAAGTTGCGGACAAGGTGGATCACCAGGCAGGTAAATCCAACCCTGAGTCTCAGTCTGGTTCCAGTGGGACACTGGAGTGTGAAAGCAGAGCAGACCAAGCACAGCTTTTGTGATGGTACATGTGTGATTTTAAAATATATGGAAGACAGAACTTGAGTACGAGGATTTCCCCTGAACGATCAGAAAGTGAAAAGAGGTTGGTGTGTGTTGTGCTCGTGATACTACTACTCCATGTGTTTTGGCAATAAATCTTTTTTTGCTTAGTCTGGACCAACTGAACTACAGATGTAAAAGCAACATAAGATGAAGGTGAGGGGCCTGGTCACTGAACACTGCATCTTCACTCAGGAGTCAAAACAAAAGCCCCTCCAGCAGCCAGGTGCAAGACAGATACAAATGAGAAGCGATTTACCTGTAAAGTCTGACATCAATCTTAGCCCCGTGTCTCTTCACCTAATGAACATTTTAATGGTCCTGTTTAATTAAGCAGATGAAGGAGCGTGACCTCTTAAAGAAACACCTGGCTCCTCTGAGGACGTATGACACATTTGCAAAAGACTAAAAAGAAAAAGAAATTTGCACTTTAAAAATGGGCTGAGCATAGGGGGGAAATCTAGGTAATGAGGGAGAAGTGATACATCAGCATAACGGCTCACCCTTTTCCAAAATGAAAGCATGCCTCCCTCATCTGTCTGTCTCTCAGATATTCTGCCCTCTTTCATTTCTCCTCAGAGGCATCATTAGATAAAGATCAATATTCAGAGAGGGAGGCTGCTCAGGCCAGCCCTCTATTTTTAGCCTCTTTAGTGTGTGTGTGACTGTGTGCGATGCAGACGATAACTCCCATCAGCAGCACTGCGAATGCCACGTTGCCATGGCAACCTCACCTACTGAACAGACAAGGAGAGCACGCAAATCCGGCCACGCTGGAGCAATGGCTGAAGCGAGACGGGAGCGTGCCCGCGATTTACGTCTCTTGCTGCCACGTAGGGGCCCCGCTGCGCGCCTACGACGGGATTCAGTGTGGGACAAATCTGAACGAAGTTGTGATGAGACTAAATGTGTGTGTGGGTGTGTGTGT
>JAPMOB010240951.1:0-19414 GCA_029875015.1 Lepomis gibbosus | reverse complement strand
CCCCCAATGGTGTATGTAACAAGAGAGGAGGATGTCTCAGGAGCACTCAGGGTGTTGATCATGGCAAGGCTAGATGTTTTTTTTTATTCCAAAGCAGCTAATCTCCTCTTTCCTCCTCTTTCTCTTGTTTCTTGTCATGTCCACAATATTATTATAACTGCTGCTGTGGATACATTATACATGAATGTTTGCATTCTTTGTCTAATCCAAATTACTTTACTATTGCTACAAACTATTGTTATTGTTTGTTTTAAATAGTACATAAGCACATTGCATTCAACAAATCTATCGAGCAAAGCAGTGGCCATGAGTGGCACCTTTCAGCTGTCTCATAATTACTACATCCAGATCATTTTTCTTCTTCTCATGAGATAAGGTGTCTAAAAAAATCTTTGATAAATGCAATGTGTTTCCTTAAAATAGGGCTGTAATGCATTTGCTTGTTAAATGACTTAAACAATTAACTGACTACTGTTAATCAAATAATCAATTAATTGTTCCAGCATAATTTTAAACCTTGCTATGGTATGCAGTTGCAGTTCACTAATGTATCCTCAGATATCCCTATGGCAACTTAACATGCGGTCTCATTATTTTAATGGTTCTTACATAACTGTCTTTTCTGAGCTCCGTCCCTCCCAAACCAGTTAAACTGTGCTCATTCTGGACACATCATAACAATGATTTCGCAAAATTCCTTTGATGCTCTGTGGCACTTGCACGCACTTCAACGAGCAGACACACGTTTTGCACACTAAACTACAGCAAACCCTGGCAACCTGTACCATTTTGTATTACACATGTAATCAACAAAGCCAACATAGCAAATGAAAGGCGTCTAAATGTCTAAATTAAACTAGTGCCAGGGTGGCAAAAGGCTGATATAATTAATACAGTTTTGAGGACGCTGCTCTGAAGCGTCCAATCGGTTTTCCCTTGGACAAACTGTCATTAAAAGATTTTCTTTCACAGTCATAGCTGTCACACTGCGGATGATGCATGGGAAGTAATAACCTGCAGCTCAATTTATCGGGAAACCACTGTATGTGATAAATCACTACTCAACACAGAACCATGTGACACTGAAACTCAGCCCGGCTGTCATCATGCATATAACACTCCAATGAATATATTTATGAATGTGTGCATCTAATAGAGACAATAAATTATTATTAGTAGTAAAAAAAGTTAGATGAAGTGCCTCCCTCTACACGCTACTGGTGCACCTTTACAGCAGTATACAATTAACGCAGCAGTGCTGGTTTAATACTTCACGCCATTTCTATAAAAGCCTCCCAGGTGTAATAATATGAATATTACTGTAATAATACAAGTAGAGCCGTGTTATGCTCTGTATGCAAGTTTGGCTGCATACACTTAAACAGATGTATTGGTAGAAGTCAAATACCTCAGGGTGCAGAGATCACACAGAATATTGTCATGTTTAATTAATAAATCTCCAAGCATTAAAACATTCACAGAGCCCCAAGTCAAATTAAAATCACATGAAGAGAGTACAGTGTGTTGCCTTGTGCTTTTTGAACATAAAAGATTAATCCACTAGGGATAAACAATGTTGAACGTGAGCTGCTTGAGCTGTCAATGGGCATTAAGAGGCCTGATGAAATGATGAAGTCGACTAGTCCATTGCAAGACAATTCATTAATGAATTTGAATTTGCTTTGTTTATATCAGTGCAAATATGTTTTTAGCTATGTTAGCAGCATGGCTCCATGGCCCTAGAGATGGCAATGCCAGTCAATTGGCCATTTTGATGTTGATTTCAACTCTGGTGATCGCCAGATCACTATGGGATGGCCATAGCATTAGGTTCAGACATACATGTCCCCCCTTAGGATTAATTGTAATAACTTACAAACTAAAAACTAATAACTACTGACACTCCCATTACTTACTGTATTTTTTGTTTAGTGCTAATTTGCAAATGCTAGCATGCTAACACGCTAAACTATTAAGATGGTAAAAATGTTAAATGTTTAGCCTTATAGCTGCTTAGCATGAGCATGTTAACATTATCATAGTATGCATGTTAGCATGTAAGTACAGCAGCCTCACACATCTGCTAGCATGACCATTAATCTTGTAATAGCGATCTGATAAAACAAGCAATGTAAAAACATCACATTGGGCATTTTCACCTTTTCACAGGTTATGTAGATTCATGAAAAAGATAACCTTTAGTTGCGTCCCAACTGCACATATTGAACTATAGGCTACAGAAAGACCCACACAGCAGTTATTTTCTGTTGCCTTCATGCAGTAGAGCTTCAGACATCCATCATCACTGCTAGCTCAGTGCAGACAAAGGACTGACAGTGGAGAGTCCTGACAGGCAGGGAAAGAGAGCGTCTATATCTCTCATCAGTCGCAGGAGTTTATATTGTTCAACCTTATCAAGTAGCTCCTCTGTGTTTAGGGTCTAATATTTACATTGCATGGAAGCCAGGACCCAAATGGCACCATAGTGCTGTAAAACACACCCTCCTCTTGTTTGTCCTTGATCAGAATGAACCACAGTGGAGTGAAGCCTGCATTTATTTAGCCAACAGCTGACACTGAGAGAGAGTCCGTAGGGATGGTGCCAGTCTTCCAGTCTGTCATGCTTTATGCCAGCCTCCCGCCCACAGTTTCGTCTGCAGAGCCAACCCTGTTAGCTCTGACAGCTGTTATCACAATAACTGAGATACATCGATAACACAGCAACACATGTGGGCTTACACAGATGGACTCGCATACACAGCGTACATATACAGCGTTCAGACACTGCAAAGCACACACATAGAAGTGTTCTCACATACACTTCACTGACAAACACACCTCTGCTGCTGAATGCTGCCTCAGGGCTCAGATGATGTACAAAACAGGATCTAATTTTACTACCAAACAGATTAACTGGATTTAAAAACAATATGCTTACTGGTAAAATACAAGATTAGTTGTACATTAAAAGTATAGTGCAGCAAAAACAAGAGAAAAAATCCTTTGTTCTCATTTGTCTACCTGGAGCTGGTTTGTATTCAAAGGACTTTCACAACTCCACTTTGATCTTGACAGTGGTGCAAGAAGTAGATTCTTTGCACAAGTAAGAGCAGCAATACTACAGTGTAAATAGTATATGTCAGCTGACTACTAACAAGAAATAACAGCACAGAAATATCAGCACAGTATATTTCAGGTGTGTTGCTATTACAGAGTTTGTCCACCAGAAAGCACTGTACATGTAAATGTCCCACTCATATACTCATATGTTGGTTATAATTATAATAACAAAATTTAAGGGATCTTCTGTGAAAGTGTGTGTTTATGTTGTGTTTTAATGAAAAAAGAGAAAACAAGCTGATATATCTTTACTGGATTTTTTAAGAACTCTCTACAACAGTAATATTGATAACGATATTGGCCTCAAAAATCCAGTGTTGGTTGGTCACTTAGTTGTTATGTTTGGATGGCAGGAGTCACATTAGTTTTTACAACTCAAAGAAAATCCATGAACTGCAAGACTGCGCTTCAAATCAAACTTAATGACCATAGGGCCCACTTCTGCAAGCCCGCTGCAACCCACCACCAAGAGTCACCTGCTTAATATTTTAGTGTTCGTCATGTAACAATAAACTCAAGCCATTAATTTACCACACAGCTGGCTAGCTTAGCTGCTAAATGTTTGGAGTATCTGTTGCCAATTAGACATTACATGATTAGTACCACTGATGGATTAACATTTAAAACTGTAGCTGTTGAAGGTGGAGCAAATTATTTCTACTGTATGTACAGTTTGGATAGTTCAAGTCATAAAATACATCATAATAAAAATGCAATATAAAATCTGTACGCAAGTACAGTGCTTGAGCAGCACTCACACACATCTTATGTGCATGTGTGTATGGGTCGGAGCTCTTTTCTTATTTTAGATCAAGTCCATGTCAAGTCTCAAGTGTACAGATCTAATATAGATTCCACACAGGAAAACAATGGCAAAATGATCCCTACTGTATGAAAATAAAGCTGCTTTCACAATAAGAGCTGAATTTCTGAATTTGGAATGTTGTCAACCACTCAAAGTAGGAGGACTGAAATTACACCTACATTTGTTAAATTTAATAATAAAACACACACAATGATCAATGGTGAAAAGTACCCAAGTTTAAGTACATTTTAGGTACTTTATTTTGCCATTGAATAGTGCTTCTATAGAGGGTATGCGCATGATGTCACAGAACGCAGTTATGCTCACTGAGTGGCAGAAAGACGAGCGGCAGGGTCAGTTTGAATCAGCTAAAACACAAACAACACATCTAAAATGGGAAAGAGCTGGACCGCTGGTTCTTTGGTAAGCAGTTAGGATCACTGTCAAGTCCGACTGCCTGTAATATGAGCAACAATCACTTTTTTTACTCCCGGTTTGCTAAACGCAGCCATGGTAACAGATGTTTTGCCACTCAGTCCAGCGTGTTCTGGAAGGGGAAGAGACATCAACGAATACCCTCTATTATATAAATATGATATAATGAGTGTGTTTACTTTTCAAGTCAGAAAGTATGCTCAACTAAATGTACTTACATAAAAGTTTGGATGCAGCGCTTTTTTACATAGGATGAACTATTTTTACATTGTAGTATATTCAAGTAAGAATCTGAATACTTCTGACAATATTAAACAAACATCCACCCCAATCATTCCTCCCCTCATGCCCCCCTCCCAAACTAACCTCTTCTTAATGAGGTCCAGTGCAGAGCCAATGAGGCCATCCTTCATCTTGTAGATCTTGGCTCCGTAGCTGGACAGGTCCGTCCCCTCCAGAAGGAGTACTGGGCAGCAGCTGGAGGGCCGTTCCCCGTTCTCCCTGCTGGGTGGGAAGGGAACTGACCCAGCTGGTTCCAGACTACTCCTCCTACGCCTGCTGCTCCCATCATCTTGCCCTGTAGCGGAGGCTTTCTCCTGAACTGTGCTGGCCAGGGGCTGCAGGGGTAAACGTGGTGACGGGCCTATGCGGATGGGAGAGAATGTGCTGGCAAAGGAATTGGGAGCTGCAGTGCTGTTACTGCTCTCATTGTTACTGGGAGGTTTCTCTGAGAAGGTGACCGTCTGCTGGGCTTCACCACTGTTGCCTGAACTTTCACCTCCGCTCATTTCTCCTTCCACATCCTCAGAGTCTTGCTGCTCTCTGTTTTCTCCACTGGAGCTTGACTGAGGGACAGTCCGATCAGAAGGAGGCATCTTACTGTCTAATGTTTCTGGTTTTTGTGGCAAGTGAGCCTCGGGTTTTCCAGATACCACAGAACCCGCTGTGGACTCTTTTCTCTGTTCTCCCTCTTTCTGTCTCATTCTCTTAAACTCCTCAAATGTGGGGATATGCAGGCGTCCCACTGGAGCTCTGCAGCGTTCAGATGCAGAATCTGATCTGCTCCTGTTACCTGCGATGTTGTCTGTTGTGTAGGATGTCTTAACCACTTCTGGGCTGGATGGGGAGCTGTGAAGAGCCAGGTTGGGGCTGCTGTTCTGCCGCCGGAGCTGTAAGCGCCTCAGGACTTCCTGTTTGATCTCTTCTGGGCTGGTGATGCGTGTTGTGCACAGCGGCCTGGACCCAGTACCTGTTGAATTCACATGATGCACACCCTCCCGTTCGATGGGTACAGCACCCAGGTTTACCTGGGGCCGCAATGGAAGGGGCTTCAGAGGCTCAACTGATGACCTTGCACTCTGGAGGCGGAGTTTCTCCCTCAAGCCCTTCCTTGCATCCCATTCGTCGATGCCACCTGGAAACAGCAACTGAGGGAAGAGTGGTAGGTCCTTCCTGGACAGTCCATGTCGAGGGTAAAACGCAAGGCTCTCTGGGTTGGGTACCTGTCCATGGGCCCCCACCACAGATCCATCTGGAGGCCCACCGCACCAGTGGCTAGTCGAGGTGTAGCGTAAAATAAACTCACTATCCACGCTCCTGCAGGGGGCAGCACTGAATGTACACAGGCCAGAATCTGCCACAGTGTTCCAGTTGAGGTTCTCCATACTCCTGTAAGGCCTGCTAACGTAGCTTCCTGCATGGATGCAGGAGTCCGGAGCGAACCCTTGACCTGGCATCGCCCCGAGAGGCCCCTGCCTGCTGGAGCAGTACCTTAGCCCCAAGTTAGTCAGCAGGGTGCTGCTGTTGCACCTGGCCATGAGCGGGTAGTGAGGCCCCTGGAAGCCTGGGTAGTGAGGGACGCTGGATCTGTGTCGGGGGAAGGAGGACAAGGGGTCAGGGGACAGGGGGAGGTTGGCGATGCAGGGCTCCATGTCTATGATGAGGCCGAGGGGAGAGGCGCAGCCAGCAGGAGAGCCTGTTGAGGAGGTGGAGGGGTAGTCACATAGTGGTGGAGGCTTTATATCTGGCATGGCTGTGGGCTGAGTGAGCAGCCCTCAGACGCACAGTCAGCAGATACGAAGATCTGCAACCTGCAGGGACGAAGAAAGAATGTATGACGATAAGATCAGAGACATAAAGAGGACACGTACATTCACGTAGTCAATAACTGAGCCTGAGTCTTGTATCCTTTGACACTGTGTTTGTGGTCCTGTTCTGTTTTTGTTGTTTTATTATCAGTGTAGAGAAAACTGTAACTGTAAACTGTAATTATGTCAGAATTTATATCACTATAAAATATTTACTTATTTTACCCTAAGAAAATGAGTGGCCACCCCAGTGGCTCCCCCTGGCAGGAACATATGCATAAAATGCTATAAACTGTATTTATTATGTAACCCCTCGGTTTGATTTAAAAGTTGAATAGCAGTATACAAGTGTTCTCATATTAGGCTCTGTCACTTTAAGAGGGTAACCTCTGACCCTGAGGTGTGACAGACTATAATGTTTATTTTAGGAGAAGCCTCCAATTCGGCCATGTAGATGGGAATCACGTTTCTAAAATTATGAAAGGTTAAGGGGGGGTTTCCTCTTCATCTTTCTGAAAGGATTGCAAAACATGAGAACAGCAGGAGTAATCTGGAAGAGGCTGTGAAACTGGGCTTAACGTTACTTGGAAGGGTAAACATCGCTGCCCTACAAGCGCTCCATGTAGCAACAGGGCCACAACGAGTCGGTGGACTGTCTGAAAAACTTCAGAGTCATCTAGTAGCTTGCCCAGAGGAGAAACTGCTGTGCCACCTTTCTCCTCATGTGAGGCCTCAGCTATGGTGAGTGAAAGCATCTTTTATCATCCTGACTGCTGCTGGTCCCTGCAAGGGCAAATTGTTGTGCTCAATCGGCTGAGACTAGGCTACGGATTACGGTTGTTCTTATAATGTTGTCAAATAGCCACTTTCATACTGCCTTATTATTCAGGATTATTAGGCAAATTTGCTGGCTTGCTTTGCTGTATGAAAGGTGCGAGGCTGGGAATGGGATATATATTGGCGGACATTCTATCCGTTTTGATTGCCGGATCTCTGTGGAAAGTGGATATGGAAAGGGTCGGGATCCCTAAAACGTCTGTGTGCATTGTTGTTGACTTCAGTGGTGTTGAGCTCACTGCTGTTTTCTTATGGCCCTGTAGGCTCATTTATTCTGAGTTTGGATGTGTCTGCTTAAATAATGCATTCTAAATTTAGGTTTGTGACAGTAGTACTGTAACTTGTGTCAATGCACTCCACTTTCTCTCTCACTCGCTCTCTCTCTCTCATGTTAAGTGTTTTGTGGAGCCATGGTGTTTGTTGTCATGTTAAAAAAAAACACAATAGCAAGAGAGAGTATTGTAGTTTTACTGGAATCTATGTTTTGAAAAGGTTGGTGCCCCACCATTTTTATATAGAAATATGACACTGTTCAAATCAGTGGTTAAAAAGTGGGATATTTCAAGAATAACTACCTATTCGTTTGTAACAAAATAACACAAAACTTGTGAAATAGTATGGTTAGTAAATAATCATACAACTATATAGAGAAAAATATTGTATTCAATGTATTTATGTATTTATTTATGTATTTCAATTTGAACATTTTTTATGCTCCATGATGTCTGTAATATTGAGTTTGCTTGTTCCCAATAAATGTTGTGTTCCTCCCCGTCAGTGAACTCCTATAAATAAAAGTTGTATTTGTCTTTTAAGGAAAAGGTCAACTAGCCTATTTAAAAAAACATTTAATCGCCTAACACATTCAGATAACAAATTAAACAGGATTTTTATGGAATGTTAACTGAACTGGTTTTAGTCTATGGACATTAGACAATTTTAACTGTAAAATAAGAAACTAAACTAATTCAGTCTGTGATTCCTTAACTCATATTTTTATGTAGTATTCAACTAGTCTATATACTGCATAATAGAATTCCTGAAAAAAAGTTATGGCTTTTGGTTCAGTGTGCCACTCCAGGATTTGCAGTGGCCCCATCTGGCTACCCCTAGGGAAATTTTCTGGGGGCGCCACTGATTGTGACATAGACAAAAAAATACTGGTAATATTGTGAAAGTGATTTCAACAATACCACCTTGCCTATTATCAGACTAGACTCTTTAATGGTCTGTGTTAAACTTAGCCTGCGGATTGCTTACACAGCCCAGCTCTTAGACTTATATTACTGAAACCACAGTTCAGACATCATGAACTGGCTCTGGCCATGTGACCAATCTGTCAGAGGTCTTCAGCCATGGGGACGAAACCACAGTCCACACACCCATATTGGAACATTGAATAACCACAGCTCTGAAGCGTGGTTCCTTCACCCAGAATAATCACATTAATTTGATATAAATGTCTCCGTGTCTACCCCTTGGGCTTTTTCTTTTTTCTTTCTCTGCAGCAAGAATAATAATAGAGGGATTATTGCCTTGCTTGTCAGGCTATTAAAACATGAGATAGAGAGACAGATACAGAGAGACAGACAGTGGAGGAGGGAGAAAAAAAGAAGAAAGCACTGGTAAAAGACACAAAGATGAGACAGACAGAGGAAATGAGTGTGACGCTAAGAAAAAGCAGTAAACTGAGGGGACAGTAATGAAGATAACTGCTCGTCTGTCCGCTGGCGGCCGGCTCTGCTCTTTCCTTCTGATTAATCAGACAGCAGTTGTAGATTAGCCAGGAGCCGAGAGAGAGCTGGCAAGATGGTTCTGGGTGTACTGCAGCTTTCTCTCTCTCTGTAATGAGTACAAATAGCATGTCGACCGCCCAACCCGAACGCCCGTCATCCGTATCTCATATTCTGTCTACATTACGGTCAGCAGCGCAGGGTTATGGCTGTGATTATGACTATGATTATGAAACGGGGACTCAGAGGGCTCATGCATTAGGTGAATAATAAAACCCAAATCATCTTTAGTTTCCAACACTGCCTAATGCCAAAGCACGAACAGGCCACCGCGCGTCTCTGCAGCTTTGCAGTAGGCTAAATAGACAAATCTCGATTCCTCACACGGTTGGAGGTAAGCAAGGCTGTGATCAGAGTTAATCTGTTGCCTCTAACATAACAAGCACAGGCGGTTTCCCTCAAATCTCATTTGGTGGCTGGTCACGGAATTCACTGAAACACAGGGTTTTCTCATTTTATAAACATTCTTCAAAGAACAGGCTGAAGACCATTTATATTTTTGCCATTGTCAACAAATCACATGAAATGCCTAAACCCAACAATGAACTAAGCTACTAACATGTATTGTCTGTGCATCCAAAGCCACGGAGGCCAAAAACTCAACCAAAAACACATCAGTAGGCCAAACTGTTGCATTGGCAGACATGTTGCTTCATTACCATGAACACACACACTCTAGTTTATTTCAACTCAATCCCACATACGTGGTCCTGACAAACAGACTAACCCTCTGTTGGTTTTTCTTCGTGTAGAATGTAGAATAACGGCTGGCTTAGTCTTTAATTATACCTATTGAGTTACGATTTGTATGACTATTATTTTATAATAATTATTTACTTTACTTACTTTTTTAATTTTACAGTATATTGATAGATGTTTTTATATCATACATTTTCAAGAAAATCCTCTGATAAACTGTTAATTACAAAAACTATAATTACAAAAAACAAATAGAAGTGTCAGTTTTTGTGTAATCTAGTGAATTAAATACCTGATAAGTCAGTGTACATGATCATATTTATGCAAACATATACCCTGACTATGAGTCTTCAGCCATGCGAGAGGCTCTGTGAGGCTGTATTATATCTGTGCTTATACTTAAGACCCTGTGTGGTCAAAACAATTTGGTGCACAGTATCACACAGTACACATATATTATGCCTGACTAAATAATGGCTTTTAATATACTTTTGTCCTTTGCTCTAAGAGTGCCTGAAGAATGTTTTCATTTTTATGATCAGTTTTTTTCATCAAGACCACCTAAAGGTTCCCTTGAGTTACTGCATGGGAAACTGACTACACACTTGACCTCTACATTCCTTTTCCTATTATCCTGTTTGGCAGACACAATATATGTGTGTGTATGTATAGTTTTGATTGGAGGGAAAGTGCTGATGTGGAATTCGGTTTAATTAACAGGAGCGTGTGTATCTGAATAGCAGGCAGCATGCTGCTCAGCATGTCTCTGCTTCTCTCCCACTCTCTGCCTTTCTCTGGTTGAATTACTGCCAGTATAAAGGCTCTCTGGAGGTCCGCACTTTCTCTGCTCCCTCTGTCACTGGAGCTAACTGAGAAATAACTCATCCCTAACAGCAGGACAGTAAATCAGCCACAATGTCCCAGCATGCACAGGGGCAGGCTTCTTCAGATATGAAGAACAGTGCATGAAGAGGACAGCATCAAAATGAGGAAATAAATGATTTATGTGATCCGATTCACTTTCAAAATGTCTGTATTATTAAATACACTTACAGACCTCTAAGATGGTGCAGTATTGAGTCCTTACATTTTAAATTATGTGGCCAAAAGTGTATGGATAACTTTTGTGTACTTGGTCTGGACTTGATACTTTGCATACGGCATACCATCATAGTTTGTATTCATCCTAGTATCATATTTTACACATTTCCTGTTTCAACATGGCAATGCCCCGTACACAAAGCTAGATCCATAAAGAAATGGTTTGATGTGGAAGAACTTGACTGGCCTGCACAGAGCCTTGGCCTAAACCGCATCCAGCACCTTTGGGAAGAACTGGAACACTAACTGGAAGCCAGACCTTATCTCCCAACATCAGTGTTCGACCTCACTAATGCTCTTATGACTAAACAGGAGCAAATCCATGCAACCACAATCTGGTGCAAAGCCTGAAACCAGAAGAGTGGAGGCTGATATAGCAGCAGATTAATGCCCATGGTTTTGGAAAGAGATCAACAATCACGTAATGCATTGGTGTAATTTTCTTTTGGCTAAGTATTTTATTTTGGCTGAATAAGAATAACAAAATGCAGCCAATAGGCTGAGATTATTTCACCTACAACTACAAATCAATGTTAAGAAATTTTTAGTGTAATTTTTTTTGACTCTAGTGCAGCGGAATACAATATGTCTTAAAGGTTGACTGTTAAATTACTTTAATGCATTGTTTTTGTATTGTACTGCATCACTGAATATAATTCACAATAAAATGCTGAAATACATGGGACTGGCTGGTTTCCGGAGTGTTTTCTAAAAAAAACCATCTGCAGTACTTCAGATATTTTTGTTGCTGAGACAATGCAGTTTTGTCAGCACCACAATACAGAAATGGATGAGCATGAACATTTTACAAAACTAATCAAGACTTTCAGACTAGGAAAATCCGCTAGTTCACTTGCTTTGATTTCGGACCAAATTTTTCAGTGCAGTTTTATGTCACACTGCCTTTTCTGCAAAGGCAGTGTGCTCTGGAGGAGAGAGCATTCTCTTATGGGACCTTCTATGGCATGCTGACAATGGCACTCTGCAGAAGACGGATGAGGCATAAAAGTTTGAATACATATGTTGTTCACACAAGCAGATCAGCACATCATTATATCAGAAATTATTACTGCTATCTAGTGCTGGGCAACGATTAAAATTTTTAATTGCGATTAATCCCATGATTTTCTTGCGATTAATTGCATTGTTACGCGCAAAACTGAATAATGAATTCTAAAGTAGTGTATTGCACACTTTTGGTGTGATTTAAATGAACTTCTATAAACACAAGAGTGCAATAGCACGTGGTTTGCAAACACTTTAAACAAATAAGGTGCTTTTTACCAGCAGTATTCCCTTTACACAGTATAAATTATTTCTTGTAAATCTCAACTTAAACATTAATGTAATCAAATCAAATATTAAACCAAAGCTATTTGCCACTGCCTGGGAATTACCTTTTATCTAGCTTGTTAAAACAAGTTACCATCCGAGTTCAGTTTTCTTGGGATTTTTTCTGAGCAGGTATCAGCAGAAACATTTTTCTTTTATCATGGAGCAGCAGAAACAGTCTATGTTCAGTAGCAAGTTTCCCTGTTACAGTGAGGTGAAGTGGTCGAGCACAAGGTGTAGCGACAAGCGGGTGCGCGTTCCCTTGAAATTGACGTGGTCGTGCTCGCCTCACGCACACGCCCGCTTCCGAATTGTCTTGAACTTTTTGCAAGCGACACTCAGCACAAATCATTGGAAGACAGACTGATCATCGCTATTTGTGAGTTTCCAGAATCTAAATAATTATCAGGACATCAACAGGAAGGAATTCTAATGGCAGAGCATCCCCGCAAAACTAAATGCAGGCCTATCAGGTAAAGTTAGCCTATGTATAATTTAGGTTAAAAAGGCTACGGCTGTGTACTGCACAGAAGCCATTGCTATAGTTACTATCCATAGAGCGCTGTCTCCCTTTCTATTTACCTGAGAGAACCTGTCAAAGCCTCTCTCTCCGCTGCTTGTTTGGGAGGGTTATTTGCATACTAATCAACATCCCACCTCTCCTGTGACCCATGGTTTGACTGTAGGCCTATGTGTATTCAGAGCCAGTGTGCAACGGACTTTAAAAATAATTTAAAAAAATCTGTGTTAAGGTGCGTTGAAAAAATTGTCAGGATTATTTAATTAATGTTAGAAGTTTAATTAATGTTTAAAGTATGTTAGTTTTCTTCTGATTTGTCTGAAATGTTTGTCTTTATCATGTGGTATACTGTATTGGATTTCACATGAAAAGTTCTTCAAATGAAAGGAAAAAATATTTAGGCCAAACTGATTGCACCTGGCATCCACATGGAGATATGGTAAACAGTGAGGGGAGGTCACATGTAGACCTTGTTCCATGAGCTATATGCATATCATAAAAAGTTGAAAGCGTAAAACTCTCTTGTATTCACTTCAGTGGTATAAAATGTTGTCCACTTTACAGCCCTGTGAGTGGAGAAAGAGAATCAAATTGGCATTGAAGCCACTTCTGCCAATCACTGCTGAGATCTGACTCGCTTAGGCATAACCTTAGATCAAGTTTCATAATAAAAGTTCTCATTATAAAAAGAAAGCTTAAAAATGGTTTTGGTAGAATTTCTATATATTGTAGCAGGTCATTTTGCCAAAGGCTCTACTGGTGTGGTATAATTCTGTATGTGTTCATCACTGTGTTATATGTGAGTCAGTGTCTATTTTGCTATTGGCACATCTCCCCTCCTCTCTGACAGGGCAGAGGTTACCTATGGGCGAGCCTCATGTTGCAGAGATCAGGTCTGGAAACAAATCCTCCTGTTGCAGCCAACAGTTCCTGCAGCTGCTGGCAGCGTGCTGTCTGATTCTAAACTTACCCCATTTTAATCAAGCTTCTATGCTGCTTCTCTCCTCCTACAGGTCACTGGCTCAGATCCCAAAGTGCCCGACTTTCTCGTCTCAGCCTCCTCTCAGAACAGCGATCTGTCTGGAGTTTCCACTGAGCCAGACAGACGTGGCCCTGAGCTACAAGTAAAGACAGAGAAAAAGAAGAAAAAGCATATCAATCAATGAGCTGTTTTTTCTAAACACAAAAAACTACCACTGTGGAGATGATCACCCTGCCAAGTGCTGCTGCTTTTCACTCTGTTAAGAAGAGAGACCCACAGAGGAACAGAGACTTGAATAGCAGATGTATCCTGATACTGTAAAACAAACCATGTCCTCCTTTCGCAGATTGAATTAGATGAGTCAATTACATAATTAGTGTTTCTCTGTCATGAGAGAGTAGCAGATTACACGCACCATGCCAAGAGCTTGCATATAGTATGTGTGTGTGTGTGTCTGTGGTGTTGAAAACAGCCTGCGGTTAGTTATTCAATGCTATATTTCCAAGCAACAAATTTTCCATTAACAACAGTTTTTCTTTATAGTGAATATAATGATCATGTTTCATTAACAGTTGATGGCTCAGAGAGGAAAGAAATACTAGTGGTGCACACCAAAGGACCACAGAGGAAAATCAGTTTTAAGATATATCTAGTGCAACTGCACCTTTTAAATAAACAATAAACGAAACAAAAAATACATTCAATGAGAGAACAGAATATAATAAAATACACCTGGTGCAATATGTGTGGGCTTTGTCCTTGTCAAATAAATGATCAAATAAGAAAAAAAGAATGAAATGATCATTAAATAAAGAAATATACTCATTGCTGCTAACACATAAATAAAACTAAACAAATTTGGTGCACACAGGAAAAAAACACTATGGAATGAATGACTATGGAATGTTAAAATCTCACTGCTTTATTCTTCTTTGTTGTCAAAAACACAATTTTAGACAACAAAGAAAGTTAATGACACAAATTCCAGACATAACTACACAGCAGACATGAATGTAATGTAGGCCAGCAGGCCTAAAATAAAACAAAAGAGACTGAACTGTGCATTACAGAAACAGCTCAGATCAAAGACCCAACTCAGACTGTGAAACACCACTCTGCAGGAATGATGGATAATCACCTCACAAAAAAGACAAACAAAAGAATGACCCTACCTCATCTTTCACAACTGCTCCACTAAACCCTTCATCCATCACTTCAACATCTTCGGCCACACGATGAGAAACAATGACAACAAATGTTGTCATTCAAAGCTCAGGTCACATGTTCTCTGACGTTAATACAACCATCTCCCCTCCCCTCCCCTCCCGCTGCGGGATGCTGGGATGGAGAGTGCTAAGGCTGCGTCATCTAAAGCTTTGACAAGTGACTGTCACTTAGAAATGAACCCCTCCCCACTACCATCTCCTCCATCCCAGAAGTGCTGGATGATTGACAAGGCTTCCAGTGGATCCTCCCTTCTTTCCCATGCAGGATCCAGCTCCTCCATTGCAAAAATGATCCAACTTACTTCATCCACCTTTTGTTTATGACCAGATCTGTTGATCTGAAACAGATTTTAAGACTCTGAATTAGCACAGATCTGTATCTTCAGCCTCACTTTGCACACTGGGAGACTTCTCTCTCTTCTCTCAGCCGTCTGCTCCCAGAATAACCTCGCTCTGACGATCCCACTGAAACTGATAGGCTGAGAGGGAATGAGAGATTGGCTATCAGCACTGACTGAAGTGACCCATTTATTTATTTGATTTTTTTTCTCTTTTTATCCGGCAAGCGTTTAAATCACTGAGCCAATTCCCTGCCGTTCCAGCCCGTTTCATTCATCCTCTCCTTACGGACGCTTCAGAACCTTCTAAACTATGCAGAAGTGTTTCTAAGCAGACTGTGCAGACAGTCTTATTACTGATCTGTGTGTGTGTGTGTGTGTGTGTGTGTGTGTGTGTGTGCGCGCTGCAGAGTGAATGCCTTTCAGATCCTATGTAAAAGGTGATAATAATGTGCTCCATTTTTTGACACCTCCATTGTTCCCTACAGACATGCAGACTCACTCCTCCGTCTGTCTGGTCCAGCTGTGGTGTGTGTGGATGTGTGTGTGTGTGTGTGTGTGAGTGAGTGAGTGAGTGAGTGAGTGAGTGAGTGAGTGAGTGAGTGAGTGTGTGTGTGTGAGAGAGAGAGAGAGAGACCTTGGCAATCTCTCAGCCTCACACAGCTCATTACTTGTATCTCCAGAAGATGTCATCACTTCATCTTGATAAATATATATTATTTCACACTGTGGTTCCACAAAAAAGAAGTAAACAAATCCTGCTCTCTGTCACAAGAATCACTCCTGCATCCACAAACATCCAGATCAACAAGGGAAAACAGCAACTAAAGAATCCAGAGGAAGGTAAGTAGATAGATAGATTCAATTTATGTACAGCTGTACATATTGTCGACTTAAAAAAAACATACTCCTAATCATTACTTCATTTAGCTGACACCTTTGTCCAAACTTGACTTACAATTGTAAGTCAAGTCAATTATATGTCAGAGGTTGCATGACTCTGGAGCAACTAGGGGTTAAGTGTCTTGCTCAGGGACACATTGGTGTGTCACAGTAGATTTGAACCCGGGTCTCTCACACCAAAGTCTTGTGTCTTATCCACTGCGCCATCACCACCCCTAAGAGAATACCTCTGTTTTGATTTGGAGGCAGCACAGCACAACTCCGCTTCCACTGCATTAAGGCCCTTTCATTCACAACATGACAATGCCACCACTGACTCTTAAACCCATTATTTTCAAAGGCCAGCTGAGATGACTTTTCACTGCGTCAAGCAAAGCGGTCAAATCTAATAACATAGCTTATCTGAACAAACTGGAGCTTATGTCGAGGGAATGGATAGCAGTATGACACAATAATGACGATAGAATTTCTGACACAGTGTCAACATAAAAATGAACATATTAAGTTTACAAAGATGTACATATTGCACGGCTATTGTAGTGGGTTGTACTCTTCTAACTCAGGGTATATGAGAATACGCCAAAATATTTAATTTACATTTTACAGGAAACAAATGCCTAAAAAAACTAAAGAACTTGGTCTCTGTAAAATTAGAACAGGAAGTTTCAGATAACAATATTTAAAAATAGCCATAAAACTGCCATGGCATGAATATGTTCACCTCCCACCAATGTGTACTGTGGCTCAGCAGGTGTCTGAATCTGAAGCTCTGTGCTGTGAGTGAATGAAAGGCAGGCTAATGTTAGCACAGCTGGAAGGCACAGCAGGAGTGTGACAGACTTGACAGCGCTCACCTTGAGGCCAAGAGTAGAGAGGACACGCAGTCAGACAAACTGAGACGTCCTATACACATACGGAGCATTCATTCAACATTTATTCACATCCACACACTAAGCCAAATATATTTATATGTGTCTTTTTACCTCTGTTTTTGGCCCTCTATCCACACTAGCTGGTGTTTTTTTAAATCGATAATAGGCCTTTGTGAAAATGTTCTCCTGAATGGAAAAAAATGCTGGAGGAAAAAAATGACCTACACCTGCTCAGTCATGGCTGGGCGCTGTGTTGCAGTAAAGTTATGAGGACAACTGACAAAGGTAATTTGATCTGTATGTGTAAGATGCAAAGGGAAATTGTTACAAACTAGGAAAATGTCTAACCAATATTAATATTTATAGCTTTATTCTAATCTCTTGTCTTGGCCAAGTTAAATGAAACACTGGTGGTACTACTACAAATGAGCGAGTGTGCATGTGCTTGAGTGCACAGACATGCTGTGTGCGCCACTCAGCATGTGGCATAAAATGGCAGACTGCTGTCCACACACCGTGTGCTGGCATGCAGTCTAGACCCAAACACGACGTGAACATCGACAGCCGCTGTGATATTGCACTCTGCACAACAGTGAGCTTGAAGATGGCGGCCACAAGCGAACACTACAGCCAACTGGCTTCTGTTTTATGAGCCCCTGAAGCCACAATAACAACAGTGACTTACACTGTGACACAGGGAGTGGAAATGTAAGGTGAGGTATGGTAAGGTAAGAAGGCTCGACAGGTGACTAAACAGCTCAGAAGTCATAGTCAGCATCACATGCAAAATGTACGATATCATTGCCTGTATTTAAATGTCTCCCCTTTGCATTTGCATGACATTTAGCTAATACTGTGTCAACAGACTCCTGCATACCTTAAAAGCTCACTCCTGGTTTAAAGAAACACTCCAACCATAATCTATTTTTAGGGATCAAACATTTATCCCTGGTAAGCAGGAGAGATAGCTGTAAAAAGTTTGTTTGCTGCTTCAGAGGCTGTAAGCTTGAATTCACCTGGCGAAATTGCACAACAAAACCTTTGCCAGCCAGCTCTGAAGCTTAATCCACTTTTCCCAGTCTACCTGTATGTTCAGTATTTTGATACTCACAGTTCTGGCAAAATATGGCTTAACACACCGACACAACCGACATCATGTTACAGAAGCAGTGTATTTAGACATATTTTGGCTAATCAGTGACTGTTTGGAACATTCTGAGGGAACTTGACAGTGAACAAGTGGATCATGTGGCAGGAATAGTTGATAAAGTAAGTGTGTGAAGTACATTTCTAAAGCACTCCTCAAAACTGTGGTTACAAAGTACTTTAGCATACAGAGAAAGGAAAGAGAAAAAACTGAACACATAATTAGAAACATAAGAATAAAACCAGGCCAAAGTATTACTTCAGTGGCCTTTTATATGTGTGACATGGGACTCTGTTGACACTGACAAACAAAACTCATAAGGGGTGGACGCTACTGTCAATTTGTACATGTTAGGGCAATATATATTTAAATACATGAAACATTTTTAGGTAATGTCTGGCATAAAATCCGGTCTAAAACAGTCTCATCAGAAAAACTTCACTTACAATGCAGATTAAGATAAACAGAACACATCCCATACATGTCAAATATTTATCATACGTATCCTGCAGTTTTGCATCTGTTTGATGGCTTACCTATCCACCTGCCTCTCAGTGTGTAAGTCATCTGTTAATCCAGCTATTCACACCTTTATCCCTGTGAAAGTCTACCCACATAAAGCTCCAATCCTCCCAGCACGATCTGGGCTCAGTGTTATTCTATTGATTGAGATGCTTATCCGCAGTGTCTTACATAAGAAGACTTGACCGCCATTATCATTATAGATTCCTCCATAAAAGCAGGATTTATGTTGGGAGGGAATTTCTCCAGCAAAGTAGCATCGCTTTGCAATTGTCATTTCTGGAACAGATAATGTTAAAATACTGTGTGACACAAACACAAATAATGCATTAAAATGAAATTGTTGTAAATACTGTTACAGTTAATGAATTAGTATGCAAAGTGAAATTTAGTTGACAATAGTTGACAAGTTATTGTAAAGGAACTTTATCAGGAAGAATACGAGCATGAGTAATATGAGTATTTACTTGCTTTTCTTATTTTTTTCATACCGTGGTGAATCAAATACTTATAAGCATTTGAAGCATTCAAATATTTAATATTTTGTCTATGAAGATTCTCAGTCATCCAGGTCATAGTTCTCCAACAAAGGTTAAAATCAAGGGCAACTGGACTTGGTTTAAGATACTGGAAGACGTTTCGTCCCTCATCCAAAGGACAGTAACCAGGAACACGAACGAACCAGCAGTATTGAC
>JAPMOB010240950.1:0-11686 GCA_029875015.1 Lepomis gibbosus | reverse complement strand
CACATATACACACACATACACACATGCACACTAATACCAAACACACACCCACACAGGTATGCATAAAGATCAAGATATGTGTTTTAGGAGGTTTATTGAATTTTAATCAGCCTGAAGATAAGATTATCTGTGTGTGTGTGTGTGTGTGTGTGTGTGTGTGTGTGTGTGTGTGTTTTCCCCTGCTGGCCTTCCCTCCTCCACAGTTATCTTGTGTGGGGGATTTCCACAGTTCTTGTCACCTGTCATACTCTGCATTTTACTGTTAATCAGAGATTTAAAGATGAAGAAACTCAACACACAGTGTGTCAATACACACAGTGGCTCCACGCCAATACACAATCATTCAATCAATTTTACACAGTGAAGCTTTTTATTGACACTTGTATGTAAGCATGTAAGTGAAATGTTAACCTACTGAGATCGAACGCCACAAAGGATAAGACAGGCGTGATATAATCCTGCATAAAGAAGACGTTTTCTTTCCAGAAGTAAGAAGAAAAACTTTGTTCAATAAAAACAGTGTCGTTCATAAATAACATAAATTACTAAAAATACAGCTGGAACAAAACTTTATTTAGCAGCATGCGGCCGCTCTCTTCGTCTGGACAGGGATGATTTTCACATGTGATATAGTTTATTTTCTTTCACACTAACACGAGATGGAAAGATTCTCATGTCTGTTTGTCACAAACTACAGCCAGCAGCCAGTTAGCTTAGCTTAGCAGAAAGACCGCTACCCTGACTCCAAACATAAACCTTTCCATTCACCATAATTACACATTATATCTTTGTTTAATCTGTATAAAAACAAGTTAAATGCTTAATATTTCTCTAAAGGAAAAATGTAAAGGCTAACGTGTGAGCTTCAGAGGTGTGTCCAGTGTTTCTGATAAGCTAGCTAAAGCTAACTGGCTACTAGCTTTATTTAGACATTGATCTCCTCATGTAACTCTGCAAAAAAAAGCAAATCAGCATATTTCCTAAGATGTCAAGCTTCAACAACACAGTTTCTCCCAACACCAACACCGTCGCAGCTTTTAGCTCACCAATGCAAACCTGTCTTTGTCAAACGTATGACCACACAGAAACCTGGGGACGCCTACACATGACCAAAAAAAACCAGGTTTCTGTAAGTGGTCCTTTGTTACTGCGACCCGGGGGTGTCTGTGAATGTAAACACAGTGATTTATAGATCGCATTGAGTAACAGAAACTGGTGAAACTGCAGCTCATCTGCATGAGTGTGGACCGGTTTCTGTAAGACTCGAGAGAAACCAGGGCTGGAACTTCCTAGGTAACCTCATATTACAGGGGAAGACCACAGGTATGCGTGCAACCTTTCAGTGTGTGTGTGCCTGTGTGTGAAGGTCAAATTCCACATTCCTACATCCATCTTATGTCCAGTTTCTGTCCTCCTGACTAACTCTGCTTTTTGTCCCTGTGCTTTCTCCTCCTCCTCGTTCACCCCCCCCCCTCTCAGGACCCAGCTGGTATCTTTGAGCTGGTCGAACTGGTTGGAAATGGCACCTATGGGCAGGTCTACAAGGTAAGACTTAATAATCTTCCACTCATATGCAGCCACATGCGGGTGTTTGAAGCTCCCTCCTATAAACAATGTACAGGCTTCATTTACATACTGGGCTTTATTGCACAATGAAACATTTAAGGATGCAGAGACACTGAAACCTTTTTAATGTCAGAACCGTTCGTTCCCCGGTGTAATTTCTCCGTGTTAAGTTAGAGGTTGATGGTGGAAAACAATTTCTGAGAACCCTAATTGTCATGTTGACTCCATCTGTAGGTAATGAGGTGTGGTGTATTACTGATCTTTGATGGGGATTTTCACAACCACTGCACTGAAAGTCAGTAACACTCTGCTTTGACCTTGTTTATAACAGAGCTGTAGGTCTCTTGTAAGACCAGGATCCCCTCTCTCTGTTACTCATTCACACGTACAACACCGTGTTGTCACGTAGTCAAACGTAAACTTGGCCCATGACTTAGTGTCTCCGCCTTTCTCTGCTCTGCATGTTGATGCTTTCAGCTGCACACGTTCCTCTGGACGGTCTGTAATCAGCCGGCTGTGAGACGTGGGATGTCATTAACGTTCCCATTTCAGGACCCCAGCTTCACTCAACACCTGTGCATTTGTCGGTGCGACTGTCAGCTGGACGTGCACATTTTCTGCCGTTTCAGTAACGTTCCTCTCAACAGTTCTCGCGCACAGAGGCGAGTCTTTTAATCCTCCATTTCTTTATTCAGCAGTCCGTCAAACAAAACCTGTGCACTGCTGAGGAAAGCCTTCTTTGTGTGATTCCCACGTTTAGCGAGGCTCTCAAACTGCCTCCTGTTGCCTGTTTATTAAAAGTGCAAAGTGTTTTAAAGTGCCTGTTTAGTTAAGCATATTCTGACACTCAGCTGTATCTGACTCTCTTCCTTAGTTTAATGTTTGACACATTTTCTCAGCACATACAGTTCGGTCTTCTCTTGCAACAAACCTGAACTCCTCTTTCAGACCAGGCTGAGAAGGCCTGCTAGATTTGCTCGCTGTGTTGTGAGCACCTCAGGGCTGAACGATTAATCGTTTTCAAATCGAAATTGCGATTTGAAAGAACGCGATTAGCTAATCGTGTAGAGGGCGATTCAAATGTAGGTTAACATAAAAAAGCGCGTCTGACCCGTTTTAAACAGTCATGCAGTAACAAATTAATTCCGTCCTTGTGTGACAGAGACGCTCGCCAATCACAAGCGCCCTGCACCTCCTGTTAACTGAAGGGTTTCAGCAGCGGAGCGTTTAGCCTAATTGTTGCTAATGTGTTGTTAATTTTTCATTTTGTGTGCTTCAGCTACCAAGAGCTTTTTGCCTTTCTGATTTGTTCTGTTTGATCTGTTTTAACTTTATTGTTGTACATCGAGTCTGCTAAGGGTGTTTTATTTTGAAAATCCAAACCAAGCCCACCAAACCGGAGCAAACATACGTCGAAGCCTGTTGCACAACAATGCAAGGAAACGTGTTGTTTTGCAAAAGGTTTTGTAGACTGAACTCTGAGCTGCTTGACGTGGCTTCCGTCAAAAACAGACTTGCAGTGAATATTGAACTTGTGCAAAAAAAAAAGAGATTTTTTTACCCAAATCATTCAGCCCTAGTGCACATTGGCGTGATTGGTCTCGTGTTTGCCAAGGATCCTTCACATATCATTAATGACAGCAGTAATTCATAACACTGGCTTAGAAACTTGTAATTGTAGGACCACACTGATGTACCGCGTAACAAAGTAGTGACATATTTGAATATCGTCATATTCGCCTTCTCTGGTGTCTCATAAAATAGCTTTGCATGCTGGCATGTGTGTGACAGGTTGCTAAACCTGCTGTGGGAACATGATAGGTTACAAAATTTGCAAATAGCCAGAAGCGAGTGCTAATAATCTGCTCTTTGCTCCACGCCTTGTTTTATGCTGCCATGTAAGCGCTGCTGTTTGAATTCATCCCGATTTAATGGCGATGTGATGGACGTTTCAGGGGACTCGTGCTGCGTGATGTTTTTAGTGGGTGTGCTCAGGATGTCTGCTGCTCATGAGATGTTTGAAAAATGTGAATTGAGATTTGTTGGCTCGGTGGGAAGCCACTTTTCCCCCTCCTCCTCCTCCCACGACTCCGACTCTGCGAGCTCAAAGAAACGACACAATTTATTTTTTGACCAAAACTGAAGTTACTTCTGACTTTCTCCTTTGTTAGGCAGCGGAAGACGCCCACGCAGGCAGTAACAACACAGCAGAGAGGCTGTGTGTGTGTGAAGGCGGTTAACACACTCGCACGTGTCTGCTGATACACAAAGAGACACAAAACATTCACGCTGTCTGCTGGACGCTCGGCATCGATCTGCTGTTCCAACAGGGTGACGCCTCCTTTGGCGAGATGATTGATAGACCAAAATGAATGCAAACTCTGGTCGATCACAAAGCATGGTGGGTAAATTAAGACCTCGCGTTATAAAGTAATAAGACACACTGAAAGAAACATCTCGTCCTAAAAGAGACGCTTATTCTGCAAAGCAGGAGTGGGCAGATCAGAACTTAAAGTATCAATACTATAAATACAGTTACGCCCACACAGACTGATGGCTGAATGAAGGAGGAGGAGAATCATTTGGACTTACTTCACACGCGTGTTTAAGTCAGACCGTATCGCCAAATCTCCTCCCAGCTGAAAGTTTTACAACTGAGCAGTTTGAACACAGTATTTGGTTCTGCTGGGTGTTTTTATTAGGGAAAGATCTGTGTACTTATTATATAATTAGAGGGAAAACTGTGAGACACAACACCTTGTAAAGAGATAGACAAAACAAACTATCTAACAGATTGTTAGATAGTTTGTTTGTGTTTTTTGTTAAAAAAAATTATGATAATGTATAAAATTAAACGTAATCTGTATCAACCCCTCGATACATTAAATATATAAAACCAAAAATTATATATTCAGTTATGTAGAAATTAAAGGGGATATAGGAGAAAGTTTTCAAGATCTTGTTTATTATCAGACTTAACTTAGTTATAAACCCTTTTTTTAATTAGCATTGCCGGCTTGTTATGGAGCTTATTTAATAACCAATTGTAAGACAGAAAGTACTCGTTGCTCTGCGGGCGTTAAACACCTGCAGAGCCAACACAGTCTTCCAGTTTCGAAACACCGACTCCAGGAAGACGGACAGGAATGTGCAAAAACAAATGGTGTTAACACACAATCTAAGCTGTATCAAACAAATGCAAAGGAGAGCCACTGTAGGAGGACTTAAAAATATTTTTTATAATTTGTAATGTAGTAATCATGAATAAACATGATCAGGATATTATACAGAATCCACAAGCCTGTAGTTTAAGAATTGTATCCTAGAAAAACAAAATGTTTGAGTAACAGGCTGCTGTGTGACTCAGTGGAAAACTCCTTAGGCTAATTAATTAATTAAAAGTGTCTCCATTTTCCTATAATTAGCACCAAATTAAATATTGTTTTCCAGGAAACTTCATCACAAATTGTGATTAAATGTCATTTGCTTCTTAGGATTTTTTTTTTCTGTAGGAGGCGTAAAATAAAGCATTTCCCCAAATTTTGCCCCGAACTGTCGGGGAAGGAAAGTTCAAGTGCTTAGTTTACAGTTGTGACCTGGAGCAGAATATATTTCTTTCCCGCTCCCTGCCGACGTTTTCCAGCTGCTTCTCAAATCGTTTTTCGGCCCTCGGGGGCCGCTGACGCCTCCCCTCCTGGCTCACAGTTTCACTGATCTTTCACAGTTACAGATAGTGAGCGAGCGAGAGAGACCAGACTTGACTGATGGTGGAAGCCTGCCAGTTCTCAGAGAGCATTAAAGCATGTAAAACACTCATAAAGTTTACATTTCGCTGCAGGCGTTTATTTATCTGCTGTTATCTAGAGAGGCTGGTAGGTTGGTGCCTCGCTAAGCAGCACGTTCGCAGCTCCGGGGAATCAAACCGGTGACCTTGTGATCACACTTGTTTTATTTGACCTCATCTTTCAAACTCAGGACGGGCAGCTGAGAGTTTTCCCTGGGTTTGTCTTTAAAGTTTTGTCTCTAAACATTTAGTTTATTTGCTCAGTACAGACGATGTGTGATTGGGATGGTCATAATTTGTCCTGAGTCTCGTGTGTGCTGGCAGGATGGAGACTTTAGGGTTTACAGTGAGTGTTGGACACATCGATCTAGTCTTCATTTGTCTGAACTGTAGTGATTCCTTTTGCTGGAGGCATTTAGGTGTTGACTGCGAAGCACAGATCTGGATTAAAAGCCCTCCAGCGGCGCCTCCTCCCTCATTCATATCTGTTTTCATCACATTCCCGTGTGCTGGGAAGGCTTTTGTTCTGAATCAGATGCAAACACGTGATGTACACGGAAGTGTTTGATGGAGCTCGGCATGCAAATTCACCGCTCGATAAAAGCTGGTCTATTTCTGGCTCTCTGATGTTCTGACGTTTACTGTGGTTCAGAGTTTTTAAAATAGTTCCTGGAGGTATATCACTCCTTTACTGGAAACAGGGGATTTCTTGCTGTAAATTAACTTAATCCTCTTTTTCTGATTCTTATTCTTTCAAATAGGCAGATTGGGTTGAATATATATATTTTTTTAGAGCAACAACTCGTCTTAAAAGTGTTTCATCTTTGAGGTGGAAAAAAATGCATTGCCAACCATCCAGAATCAGCTGATTCTGAGCTGTTCAGAATGTCCTGAGCTTCCTGCAGGAAAATCACATGCAGCCATTTTAGCTGTTTCACTTGTGTCGTTTGGATCTTTGCTGTTGGACGCTCAGCTGTCTTCAGCGCTCACTCAGCACTCCCCCTGTTGATGCTGCTGTGCTCTCTGATTTGGGGTTGGAGGCAGTTTGCTTTTCCAGGTTTGGCTCTCTTCTTCCTTCACATGTACTTTGAAGACATACGCAGCTCATGCTTAGAGACGGGAAAGCTTTGCAAAGCGTCCCGTCACATCTGCAGGCGGCCTCGTCAGTGAGCTGCTGTAGAACGATGTTAGCCCCTCCCCCCTTGTGAGTTTTGGAAATGTGGTGAAAAAGTTTTAGAGCCCTAAATGTCCTCAATCGCCGTCGTCTTCTCTTAATGTTAACATGTTTCTCCTAAATAACAGCAGATCTTCTCTAACAGCATTACTGGCGAGCGTAAAATATATATTGTTCTACTGTAAAGAATAAAATCTGTACCCCTTTAAACACCAGTCTGCTCTGATATCAACAGCAGAACCTGTCATGGGTTAGTGTGTAACAGGTTAAGGACCCACGAGCAGAGCAGGTCCAGTTCTGAAATGTCTTTAACTAAGCGAGCAGACTTAAAGTGGGTCGCTGCATTTAAACAAAAATCCAGAGACGGCAAAACGCGGCAAAGATCCAAAAACAGTCAAGGATACAAGGAACAAACCTGACAGAGCGCGGCAAGCTACAGCGATCCGACGAGGACTGAACAGAACACAGACTTTAAATACAAGCTAGTAAAACAGAACAGGAAGCAAAACT
The DNA here is from genome assembly GCA_029875015.1 of Lepomis gibbosus. Taxonomy (NCBI): domain Eukaryota; kingdom Metazoa; phylum Chordata; class Actinopteri; order Centrarchiformes; family Centrarchidae; genus Lepomis; species Lepomis gibbosus. The sequence continues at coordinate 4,652 of JAPMOB010240950.1, read as the reverse complement.
AGACACAGACAGCGAACAAACAGGAAAGAGAGCACGACACTGAAACACAGTCTGCGCAGACAAAGCACTAAACCCGGAACAAATGGACCAGCATGAGTGAAACAGAACACAGAATACATCTTAACGAGAAACAGATCTAAGACACGGGACGAAGAACTAAAACACAGAACCAGGACTTCACACTAAGACATGGACTAAGATAAGAGAACAGGGAATGAGACAGAAACTGAAAAAACTAGGGCTGGACGATACGGTCAGAAATATTATCACGATAAAAAGTTTCATATCCTTTGATATCGATAATTATCGCGATATTTTCTTTTGAGTTTAAAGGCTGATTTTTGCTCCTTAGTGAAAGTTGATGGTTAATTGTGGTTTAAACTTTTTTTATGGTCAGAACAAACGCAAAACAAAATATGCACCCAGGAGGGACTAAAAAACTGCGACGTGCAAAAAATAAGTTCCACTCAACGATCTAAGTTCAAGCATTTAATACAATTCAACACATAAAAAATACAACTGGCACTGCAGTTACCAAGTCATAAAAACTGCTGTGTGAGTGTGAAAGTGCGGCCAACAGAAAGCGTTCGCTCCCAGGCTCAAACCCTCTCTCTGTCAAAGCCAAAAAAAACACAGGTGAAGCAAACAAGTAGAGCGCTATCACTGCCGCCCAAACCCCGCTGGACACGCCCACCACCTACAATCCAAGCGCAGTGAATAACATGAATGAGACCATAAACGTAGAACACATGGAGACTGACAGCTGGGTCACTTCACACATCTGAGGCAGAACATTTACAATAATTATGATAAAAATGCTTTTCAACAAATAAACCTGAGTAAAATTAGGTAAAAGCTTTTTTTCCGTCCTTTCTCCTCAACAAAATAAATAAAAAGTTTAGTCCTAATTCGTGTGCGACTCAAGTGAATAAAATCAAACACATATTGAACATTTGTTGTATTGTTACTGAAAGCCCAAAGCTGAACAAATAAACATGAGAATAAACCAGGCTGAACCCAAAAACACTTTATTATAAGATGACATGTACATTAGATTGTGTTGTGTTCTGTAGAGGAAAGGGATCGTACAAGGCTCTTCAGATTTCTGCTTCACTAAATCCACACAATTTCAGCTGAATTACCTTTGAACACAGACTTTGACTGACTGTGTTTGGTTTTGTTTTCAGGCACCGAGGTGTCTCTTGTCATTACACTTATTTTGACATATTTCCAAGTCAGAACCTCGTCATTGACGTCTACGTGACACGAGCACAGCTGAACTCTAAGGTGCCATTTTACGTAGAGGTGAAAAAGAAAACAGCTGAAGAAAAGTTGGATTACTGTAATAATGACGTTTCAAAATTGGACTCAAGTATTTGAGAGTTGCGTGGTTAACACACACTTATGACATTCTTCAGCACAACAGAACAATCAGCCTCGCAGGCCCACGCATGCTTAAAAATCCCATCTGTGTTTGACCTGGAAAAAGGGAGCAAACGTTCCTGGTATTCAACTCGTGTGGTAACAACAAAATGATCAAAATGCAGATTCATTCTGCAGCTGAAACACAGGAGCAAATACGGTACATAATGTTTCTCTAAGTTCATTCTAAATCTGACCTGACGGTGCTGCGTGATCTCACATCAGATTAATACTGACACAAAACAACGGTTACTTAAATTAGCTGTTTCCATAAACTTGTAATTATTTCAGCGCCGGGCCAGAACCACAGCTCGTATGTCCGTCTGTTTCTGTCTTCATGTGTTCAGGCTTGTGTTCACGTTGGGAATGTGAGGCTTGTCTGAACGCGAGACCTGAGGTGTGCTTTTACGCCTCGGGCTGCCTCAAAAGGATATTCTGTCCTTTTCCATCTCCAGTCATCCTCCCCCCTGTGTTCTCGCTCGGTCGCTATCTTTATCTCTCTGTGTGTGTGTTTGTAGATTCAGGTGGTGTTTTAATACAGATTCCTCATGCCATCTTGATTCTGCCGTAATCTCTCAGACGCACACGCTCGGAGCTCTGGGACGGTTTGGCCGGGCCGTCGGTGTCGGATGGAGAGAGATAGCAAAACAAAAAGCTTTTCTGAGACGGTATCGCTTCCTCTCATCTCTCCTGTTTTATCCGCCTCTCCTTTTATTGCTTCATCGAGGTGGATCGCTGCCATTTGTGCCGCAGCAACACTTAACCTGAGGTCCAAGGATTTATCTGGATGATAACTCTGCTGAGAAAAATCCCAGAGCCCCCATAAATTTGGACTGGTGTGGCAAGACTTGGTTCTGGTTTGTGCACAGTAAAGTTATCTAGATCGCTCAGTCCAGACACTGAATCTGTGGCCTGTTTAGATCCCTGACAGGAAGCTGCCACTCCTCAACAGTGTTGGGCAAGTTACTCAGAAACTGTAAGGAATCACTAGTTATTACTTCTTAAAAAGTGATAATATTACTGTCTCTCTTGACTTTGACTAATATCATGTTCATAGCAGCAACAAGGAGTGTGTGTGTTTATACAATGCACAAAGGACGCCACCGGCTGAAATAATAAAAAACAAAGTAAATCCCGACTTTTCAACTGCTGTTTTTCTGCACATGTATTCAGTATTCTGTATTTTTACAAAACGTTAACGTCACTCTCTCCAAGCATCAGTGACAGCAGCAGTTTGACGCCGCTGTGCTGCTGCAGCAGATCCTTCAGTAAATTAGACGCAGACTTGTTCGCGGTTCAAAGCTTTTTGCTGATCGCACAGAGTCACACCGGACCAAAATGTTTTTTGGTCTCAGACTGTGACAATAATGGTGAGACTTACGGCTGTGGAAAGAACAGCTCTCCCCCTCGTTCTCCTTTCTTTCTTTATTGTTTTGGCTGAGCAGCAGAAGGTCGAGCATGCTGCGTTCAGTAACTCAGTAACGCAGCCTTACTTGCATTAGTAACTGTAAAAATATCACTGTTTGTAAATCTGTTCCACTAATATAGTAATATTACAGTAATGCGCTACTGCCCAACACTGCTCATCAATGATTTTACCACCATGACAATGTCACGCGGTTGATTCCTGTTCCGCGCCTTTAAATTCCCAAACCAACAGGTGAGTGAGAAGGTCAGGACGGATTCAGTGATGAAGCTGTCAAACAGCACCACAAAGGGTTCAGTATGTTTAAAACAAAGCAGTCTGTAGGATGTTGGGATGTGCACGGCTCAGGAGAGGATCGTTCTGCAGCAGCTGATAAAACCCGGTGATATCGGTGAGGTTCCTGCAGAACCCAAAGAATACTGAGGAACAGCAACCGCCCGGTTCACAGCCTGTTCACCCTGCTGCCACCTGGGAAGGGAGACAGAAGGATCTGCAGCCTCACAACCAGACTGCACAGCAGCTTCTTCCCCCAGACTGACAGACTGCACCACGCCAAATAGTTTATTTCTGTATTTTCTAATTGTTTAGATTGTTTGCTTTGTAGCATAAACAGAATTACAAACTCCATCTTATCATCTTACCTGGGCTGCCTCCTGTGTGGATTCCTAGCCCCACTTTACATTCACTCATTTAGCTGACTTACAATTGCTTACATGTTGGAGGTCGCACTGTGGAGCAACTAGGGGTTGGCTGTGGGTATCGAACCTGTGTCTCTGGTGTTCTCTATTCCCATTTAATCTTTAAACCGTATCCTCAATGTGTCCTGAAGCACAGATAATGTATTTATCCTCTGTGTTGTGGCCACCAGGTTTAGTTTTTTAGTAGTTTATAAGCGGTGCGCGGTGAACGGGTCGAAATTCTACAGGATGAGGACAGTCAGAGCCTCGAATCGGGTAATTATCAGCTGAATCTGTTCTCGGCTTTACACAACTTTACAGTGACTTTTAGCTCATTGTTCATCTGTCCGGCTGCAGCTTTCCTGCTCTGGCTCACTCTCAGAGTGTCTTATTCAGACAAAAAGCCACGGTGCACGACCGACACAGCAGCAAACAGCAGGCAGACACAGTTAGAGACGAGCTGGTCAGCTCTGTGGAGCTTTTAGCAGCTGAAGAGCCTGCTATTTCCCTCAGGAGCTGGTGGAGACCAAACACAGAGCTAACGGAGAGAGAAGACTGGACTCAAACACGACTCCACTTTAATCATCATGTTGCTCTGTAACTGCCAGATGTAGAAATAAGACACTGCTGAGGCGATGATGTGTTGATGACGCCCAAAGGTCACTTAATACAGGTGTAAACACGCTTGTCTCCTGACAGCCCGTGTAAATTTTGCACGTCATGTCTCATAGTGATTAAACAGGTTTTTGTTATTGTAATACTTCAGGCTGACAGGGAAAGAAGGAACTTATTTCTGCGCTTCCTCCTGCAGGCAGCAGCCTCGTTAGAGCTCAGAGGTCGACTGCGGTCGCTCTGCCTCAGTCTGTTTCTCTCTGATGCAAAGGTACAAATGCAGAGTGGAGTGCGACGTGGTGTCTGTCAGGGAGAGACACCGGATGAGTGGTGAGCCAGTATAAAGTCAAGCGTCAGACTGACAGCAGCAGCGAGTCGCCTCACAGTTCTTCTCTTCTACATGCCCTTTGTTTAACTGCTGCAACACGACTGACTGAGAGAGAGAGAGGCTGCAGACTGAGAGAGAGAGAGAGAGAGAGAGAGGCTGCAGACTGAGAGAGAGAGAGAGAGAGAGA
>JAPMOB010240949.1:0-12948 GCA_029875015.1 Lepomis gibbosus | reverse complement strand
CCCAAATATATAAGTAGCATAAACTGACATGTTTGGATCAACTAATAAAAAGAAATTTCAAATATACAAACAAATTCTGCCTCTCAAATGTTTGGAAACATATACACTGATTCTGAGATATTTTTGTTTTGTTTTTGTTTATATCAGCCATATCGTTAGGGCTCCACTCTGTAGATTACATAATAGCTTCTACTGGCAAGCTAAAGGTAGATGAAATGTGTAATTTAAGTTACTGCCTTATGCTCCTTTCGCTATCCATATATTAATCATTTTTTGTTCATGTATTTCCCAAAATAGGTTGTTCTCTCCATGTTTATACAAAAAGACTATATTAGAGACAAAAAAATTACAGTACAGTTAAACAGCGCTTTACCCAAGCCTCTTCAAATTCTATCATTTCAGATATTAGAGGATACATTGGTATGGGTGAAATTTGAGCGGAAACTGTTACTAAGACATTTTTCTTGTCCAGAGAAGGTAAAATTCAGGGATGGCAATTCTATGTGTGCTTTGCTCATTTAATTAGCTCATAATCTTGCCACATAAAGGATTACAGTATTTATTTAATTGTAAAACAAAATTTAAAAACAAGAAAACTTACATATGTATTTCAGAGTGTTTTTTGCTGAAAAGTAAAACTTACGCAGGGTTATCACAGTCTCTGTGGGCACCCAGTACTCCAGCACCACATGTCCTGGAACAGGCCGACCAAGCGCTCCACGATCCCCAGCCACCATTTACACTCTGTGGCTTATATCCAGCTGCTACACACTCTCCACTGAAACACCACTGGTAAAAAAAAACATTGCCTTATATAGCTTTAAAGTTTCCATGTACCATGATGTCGGAAATACGGACAACACAGTTTTCACTTGGTAAATCACTGCATGCATATGTCATTGTCATTGTCTTGCTTTCTGTTATTTTAACTGTAGTTGGGTGTTCTTTTGCACATTGGCATAGTAATTTTTGTGTTTCCTGCAATGTTATATGGTGGAAATGGGCCAACTCAAATTAAACAAATCCACTCCTGAATGGAATGAGGGGAGGTGCTCTTACACACAACAAATGGCAACTATTTAACTTACTTTGGTGTTTTAATTAGTTATTTACTAAATTAGAAATTAGACGAGATGCATCGGGTCAGGATATGGGTGACTTACTGTACAACCCCAGCTAAACAATTTCCCAGAGGAAACCCAGAACACCGTTAACTAATTACTTTGCCAGAAAAAAAAAAACTTTACTTAACTTAAATTAATTTCATTTGTGCTTTGAGGCGTTACCCTAAAGCATTTCATTCTGCCACCTTGCGGAAAAGTGTGTGTGTGTGTGTGTGTGTGTGTGTGTTGGTGTAGTTTCCCTTCCATACTCATGCCACAATCATTATTTTTAAGTATTATTTATTATAATATTAAAGAACATTGTTGGTGTAGTTGAATTATTTTGTCCCATCTTCACATAAGTGCTGTGTGGGGGTGGTCAAACTCATATTCTGCTTCCATTGCTTCTGCTTCCAAAAGTCTTTGGCCAACCCTGTTTCCACATTCCTATAATCTCAGTCACACAAAACTTAAAATAAATACGAACACCAATGGTTGTTAACAACAAAATCAGCATTCTCATCATGATCCCAATGCTCATGAAATGGAAGACTTACCTTGTCCTCACCACAACTGGTCCCATCCACAGCCCCGTCTAGCTTTGAGTGGCAGGTTGTACCCACAGTGCACCACAGAGTGCTGCAGACATTCTAGGAAAGTAGAAAGAGACACATTACTTCCACAACCTGTTTGCCTTTCAAACATGCTGTTGTTTCCTATTCATTTCATTTCACAAGGTTTTCAGATTACACATGCACAGATTCTGTATAAAAACAATCTATGCCTTTTTTCCAGTTGATAAGAAATAAAAAGGCTTAAGTATTGCATTTTACATCTATATTTGTCTCGTTTTCTCATCTGTCGATGCAGGTTTTTCCCCACAGGGTTACTTAGAGTATTTGTCTAAATAAATTGCGTGAATTCAGCAGTTCAAAAACAAAAAGATGTTATTAATATTGATAGCATACCCCCGCTCACAAAGCCTACTGTTTCTTCTTGCTCTGTGTGATAAGACGTGTTATCTCTTCCCATACAGCAGATCAGATAAGGATCACCAGTGAACAACATCCCCATCTCCCAGAAGATCATCACTGTATGAATGTCCTATATGAAATGACAGCTTCGGCAGTATGTACTAAATTCTAATGTTTCATCCTGGTATCCAGTAGCACAACATAATACATATTTTAAAGACATTCCTGTGTGTAAAATAACTGTGCACTTAAAACCCCTAAAATCTTAAATTTAGCAGCATTTACACATTTTAAAATGTATACTTTCTCACAGAGTTAATTATATAAGAAAATCAATACCAGTCTCAAAGCTGTACATTAAATATTAAGTTAGAAGCCAACTGGAAACAGGAGAAACAGCTAGCCTGGCTTTGTCCAAAGGTTAAAAAAAAATATGTCTACCAGCACCAACTCACTGATTAACAAATTACAGCTTGTTTTTTTGATCTGTACAAAAAATCTGTACACATTTTGTTATGCTTCACATGTGTTGTCGAATTGTTGAAGATATTCTTCTTTTAGTTCTGTTTGTCTATTTGAATATGTTTAATTTAGTTGCAGTGCTCTGTGCTCTCAGTGCCACCGTAAAGTCAATATCAGCTCATGCATTTGTAACAATAATGAATTATAAGATCAATAAGGAGATGTTTACTTCCTACAGTGGTCAAATCTGTGTGTGTATGTGTGTGTGTGTGAAGACTGATAACACTAAAAGGTCAAATGTACTGTTTACAAAGAGGTTCCCTGGCCGATTGGTGCAATTGTTAAGGCCCATTCTTGTTGTTGTTGCTTGACATTTGTGACGAATGTGTTGAGGAAATTTTGTATTTCGGCCAAAATCGTCGTACTGTAGATTAGTATGATTTTTGAGATGCAAACGATTTCAGCTTTTGAACTTTCAGAATATAATAATTACCAGTGTGACCAATATTGAGATTCTCTTCCAAGTAATAATCTGCATAGAGACAAAAGCTGGGAAAGACTTACAGCATAGATTCTCAATGTACAGATAAAAATAAATGTCTAATGTCTAAAATGTGCACCTGTTAATCCCCAAACAAGTGTCCTGTGTCCTTTAGATCTAAGTAAACTGCTGTGTTTTGACCTGAGTAGTTAGCCCTTCTGTGTTGAGCCATGTGTTTGTGTAGTGGTTGTTTAGTTTCCCCAATGTACAGGTCTGTGCATTACTCACTGCATTTGATTGCATACACTAGATTTCGATTTCTTTTCTTGTGTTTGAAGTGTGCGGTCTTTGGGGTGTACCAGTATCTGTCTTAGCGTGTTCTTGGTTTTAAAAAACACAGGGATGTGGCATTTGCTGAAAATCCTCCTGAGTTTCTCTGATACTCCAGACGCATATGGAATCACAATGTTGTTGCATCTGACCTTCTTTTCCTCATCCCCTGTAGTGTCCTATTCCTGGAGCTGTAGCTTGTAGGTCCATTTAGGGTATCCGCAGGCTGTAAGTGCCCCCTTCAGGTGGTTCTGTTCCGTCTCTCTGGCTTGTGCTCTTGTTGGTATGTTGTCCGCTCTGTGGTGCAGGGTTCTGATGCCGCCTAGCTTATGTTCCAGTGGGTGGTGGGAATCGAAAAGTAGATATTGGTCCGTGTCTGTGGGTTTCCTGTAAACCTACGCCATCACATATCTCCCACCTCCAATGCTGTCATTTCATCACTTCCCACGCAAACTAAACAAGCATTACCTCTTGGCCTCAGGTGAAGTTGTCAACGATGGTCATTCTGACTTGGCCACGGGTGATTCTAATTACCGTAACGACTGTCGTTACTACAGCCAGGAGCACTAACAAAACAACGGTATCGATGATCCTGGCAAACAATCTCCCAGAGGTTAAATAGCTACTGGTCCTTTCAGAACTGAAGGAGTCTCTTGGATGAGGGACGAAACATCTTCTAGTAACTTCAACAAAGTCCAGTTGCCCCTTACTTTAACCTTCTTTGGATAACTATGACCTGGATGACTGAGAACATTCACAGACAAACAATCAATAGCAAATCCCTCCAAAATCCCATATAAACACCAGAGGATCAAGGAATTTATGTAATCCCTTTAACCAAGGAGACAAAACAATTGGGTGTGCCACTGAGTCACTATAATCTCAACAAATTGCAGCCCTTCCCTGTGCAAACATCCAGAATGCTATACTACAAAATTATGTAAACTTGGCACTATAGCAGCACTTGGATAAAAGGTCACAATCATCTCTGCCAAGGAGGTTATGTTTTAAGTACCGTTAGTTTGTTTGTCAGGACCATTACTTAAAAACTACCTGACCAAAACTTTCATGAAATCTGGTGAGAGGGTATAGCAAGGAAGACCCCATTCAAGGAAGAGCCCATTAAAATTTGGAAAGGCTTTGTCGCAAGCTCACAAACTGCCACCTCAGACATCACTGTAAACACATACTGATTGCATTTTTATCCTTAATGCACATTGCAACATAAGAAAACACATTCAGACAGGCTGTAAAAATGGGTAAAGAATGTATTCCTGTAATATTTGTGTAATACATCTGCTCAATAAAAAAAAAGATGGGAAGAAAACACATTCAGAAATACAGAGTCAAATTCAGCCGGTTTATAAGAAATAAGGAATCAGGGAAGAAATTTTTCCAGATTAATTCAGAATTCCCAATTTTCTTACCAGAAAATGTAAAAAGAAATGTATGGTCTTGTTAGCTTTTCTGTCCTCTGAGGCTCAATTCCTACACAGAGCAAAGAGGTAAACTGAGCCTTTAATGGAGATACTGTGAATAATATAACGTAATCCCTGCTGACTGCAAGAAACAAAAGGGTAAAAGAAAAGGTAATTTCTAGTAAATAACTATATGTCTCTCGGTATCATGAAGGAAGAAGGCTGTTCGCTGACACAAATTTTCAAATTATTTTAAAAAACTTAAAAATATTTTATGAGGAAGAAAATACATTCAGCATTAAATGATCATATGTTGGATTAATATTATATGTATTTTGTAATGTTTAATATTGTTTGCACCTGCCCGGGGATTGCAGATGGAAATCAGCGTTTGCTAACTCTGGTACAAAACATCTTTTTGTAAGATTAATGTATTTTGAACACTGTCCCTGACAAATAAAAATAAATAAATAATAAATAATAAATAAAACAAATATCGATTAGGCCTCAAGGCTACACACATACATTTTAATGATTGTGTTAACACTGCATGTTAATACAACTATGTTTGTTTACATAACAACTCCACAGGGTACACTTCTAGTAGGTTGTAACTATTATTTTAAACGAAACAAGGTGTCTGTGATTTGCTTTATTTTATGGATTTCCAGCAGACTGGTGTTGTAAATCTGTAAGCATCCCACAGTTGTTTTTCTATCCTTAGGGGTGCTTATAAAACCGGCAAATGTTGTAACAAACTGTATTTATAGAGACACCATGTTGCTACTTTGAGGTTACATTACATTGCTGGTAGAAAAATACACGTGTGTGGTCTCTCGCTGTCCAGTCTTTTGCCACTCTTGTTGCTCTGGACTGATGTAATGTATTCTATATGCTCCCATCCATAATACAGATCATTCTTAATAAACCTTGAAGCAGAGAGGATTTAATGAAATTCTCAATGTATTTACTCAAACACACATAGCACATGAAAGACTCTAAAGAAGTCAATAAAAATCCTGTGTCAAGAATAAAAACATGTGCATCGATTTCTACACTTTCTTCTATACAATTCTATATCAGCAGTGAGCCTGAATAGTGAGACTGGTTGAAATCTTGCTAATAAATGCTTGTTAAGCACAAACCAGTCGCTGTAATTTCCTCGTGCTATGCGTGACCCATGTTACCATTATCAGCTACACAGTAAAATGTTCGTTTTGCTTATGAAATGAGTTTAAATCCAGCTCTAAATTCTAGGATTGATGAAGGCAGACAAGGGAGTTTCCTGTGCTAGAAAGGGATGGTATTTTGTCTGGGCTTGCTGAGGTACTTACAGATACAGTATGTCAAGAAAATGAAACCAGCGGGCTGTTAAGAAAACACATGGGGCCCTTAAGGCTCCAGTAAACACAACCAGATCTTGCTGGATGGTGGAATAGCTTTAGAACATCCCTCCCCCCATCATCTTTCAGACATCGGATTAGGGGATGGCTATGTCCGGCCATATCTTTCCAAAAAATGTCAATCTGACGTTGACATACACTTCACGTAGTCCTGTGAACAATCAAGTCCAACACTATGAATGCTTTCCAGGAGAGAGGCTATCTGATAATGTACCGTTATCTCCATGTTTAAAAGATATAGGGTCTCCCCTCTCTATATGATGGCTGCCTTTTCACTCGGCCTTCAAGTGTGCCCGGTCAGAACAAATATTATCACAACAGCATAACCCGGCCTTTAGAGTTTTTCAGAACACTGTCAAAAATAGGGCTTTGCTTCATAATGACTGTAATGACAGCTTTAAAGGGTAGACGGTTCAGTCAGAGCAAAAAAGGGGGTTACAAGGATATGTGGAGAAAAGGACAACAAAACAAGACAATATAAATTAAAGTAAATGATGCGAAAAGAGAACAGTGCACAAGAGACGAGTAGTAGACACACAAGAACAAACAGTACTAGAAGTAGAGGTAGAAGTAGAGGAAAGAAGAAAAGTAAAATACAGGAGAACCACATTCTTTCCACATTCTTTCCATACAATTGTACATGGCTTTGTATGTTATCTGTTCCTAGCGGCCTATAAAGCAAAAATTATACTGGCTATGGACTATATTACCCTTTGGTACTCTATACATTGTGTAATAATATCCCATTTGCCTTCCGTCTTCGCTTTTGTCACGCAAAGCCAAGAGAAAGCCTGATGTCTAGTCTACTGTTACTAAATTTTCTACTATACATTTTAGCATTGACCTGTAATTAAAACTTTTGGCTAGCCAAAGTTACCTAGTCCTAACTTGTCTCTACAAATGTCTGATTAGCCTTAAACTCACTGATGTACTACTCAAACTTGACTTCTTGAATGGTGTTTGTGGTATCTGTAGAAATACATCCACAGCAACTACTTCACTACTTTCATACTGAATGCAGGCAACGATCCAGTGCTACAGTTCTAATACTAAAATTCCGTGTTATCTATCCGCCACGTCCAGTATGTCTGGATTATTGAAAATAGGATAAATAATGTGTGGTGGGATTGTAAGATGAGATCATTAGGTAGACTTGCCTCTTAATGATCTAAACACTGAAAGGTTGTACTCACTTGTATAGATGCCATGTGAATTAACAATTAATGCTAATGGTAGAACAGCACAGAGAGCAATAAAGTCAACTCTACAACTGGTAAAACAAATGTAAGATGAGGATATAATTAAACTCTACTATCTAGTGACACTGGTAAAGAAATGTCTGTCGGTCCCAGTCTGGATTTAAAACCTTGAGTATACCCACTGGGATCATTACTGTAGAAGCTCAAATCTTGGACACGTAATTCACTGTCGAGCTGGTCAGCAAGTGTGCAAGTGTCATTAATGACCATGTGACTGATGAGTACACAGTAAAGTGCACACAATTGTGGAAGCTGTGTACAAGCAAACACGTGTTTGTCTTGTGGCTTATCAAAATTGATTCTGATTCAAGTGTAATACGACTGAGTCACCGGCACTTATTACTGTGCGCTCAGAGCATTAAGCTTAAAGAGCAGCAGCGAGAAGTGAGTGTCATGATGACTTTTTATGCCCTAGGTTACAAACATGATGTCCTACTTTGTGTGAAGGATTTTCGGTCTGTAGGCAGCAAATTATTTCCAGTAGGTGCCTTAATAATAGTAGGTTTAGATGTAGAGCTTCTATTTTTAACTATCAGGTACAGTACAATAATTAGATGGTTGGATGCTGGACATAGTGTGCTGAAGACATAATGGGATCAATAGGAACATGTTGTTATGCCACTTTATAAGTAAAAGGTTTAGTCAGGTCACAAAATCAAAACAAATTTGTTTCAAGGTTATGTGCGAGAATAAGACCACAAAACAAGACAGAATAATTTTTAAAAATGAAATGTACACAAACGTGAGCGGTGGAGAAGAGAAGAATACAGGAAAGAAGAAAAATAGAATTCAGGAGAGCCACATTCTTTCCATATAACTGTACATGGCTTTTTATGGATTTATTTTGATGTATTTGTTGGTATAAAGAGTCTTACATCCATGTCATCGCAGAGCAGGGACCCAGATCCATACTGCAGCCGACACTGATGGGCAGCGCTGTACAGAGCCCCAGGAAGCACAGAGTTCAGCGACAGCTTATCCTTCACTGGGGCATCATCCAGGCACCAGCCCCAGCCACGACTGTGAGGGGTGGGAGGAGGGTGAGCACAGTAATAAAGATCTTTTTGTTATGCACAGTACCATTCTGCAACGTTTTTATTAACATAAAAATAGTTTTCTACTCTCTTTCTGCAATTGGCTGCAACCACAAAAGCTTTTACTAAAACTGCATTACTTATAAACATCTAAAAATGGGCAGGTCTTCCCCTGGAAATATCCCGTATCCCAAATGTAAGTTTCTAGCCGAGGCAACAGGGTTTGCTTGCAATAAATAGCAGAAATAAATGCAACAAGAATCTGTATCAACAGACAATCTGAGAAACACTGATCATGTTGGCGTACCGTTCGACAAAAAAACATTTATATGGTGGCACTTGTAAAAAGTCAGGCAATAACCAAAGTAGGATTCATCATTTGGGGACCAAGAATATGTTAAAATTTTCATGACAATCTACATTTGTTGAAATATTTTGGTTGTAATGGTGTTGGACTGACTGGCAAATTGACACTTCCATCCCTTTGGCCGTGCTGCTAGTATGGGTAAAAAATACTGATCATTTTTTGCAAATTTCTATTGGGTGCTACATGCAATGAATGTCTGGCAAGTTGAGATTTATACCTTCAAGACTAAAGCTTGTTCTTTTGATTGATTTTGGTATATTTACACCACCTATAGACATCTTCGTGACTGGTTGTTTGTCTATGTGTGGCCTTGTGATGGATTGGCAACCTGTCCAGGGTGTACCCCGCCTTTCGCCTAATGTCAGCAAAGGCTAAGCTCCAGCCCCCAGCGACCCTGTATGCAGGATAAGCAGTTGACAATGGATGGATAGACATCTTCAGAAGAAGTAATCATGTTCAATCAAAATTACACTAAAAGCATCCATTTAATTAAAACCTCCAGGTTCACATGCAGGTGTGTCACTTTTAATCCCCATTTGTTAAAGAAGTTAACATCCATCCATCGTCAACCGCTTANGGGGGGGGGGGGGTCACCAGTCCATCGCATATACAAACAACCATTCACACCTAATGGCAATTTAGAGTCGTTGGTTGGTGGGAGAGGAGAGAGAACCCACACAGACGCGAGGAGAACATACAAACTCCACACTTGTCTTTGCAACAGCAACAAGCCACAACTTACTTGCTGTGTCGTTATTAGTTCTCTATCATGGTATTTGTCATGGTATTGGATTTCTCTAGAATCACATATCCCGCCTTTAATGATGTCAAATACTATGAGGTAATTTTTATACTCTAATAATTGGCTGTAGTGTTTCAAAATGGAACAACTCATTATTTCACTGGACAGGACACTAGGGCTACATTCAGACTACAGGTCAAAGTGACCCAAATACAATTTTTTGTGTATTTTTATGTGACTCATTTGATCTTTTTATGACAGTGTGAACAGTCCATATGTAGTCTTTTTAAATGCAGCCTCAGTCTGAACACACAGGTCAGAATTGATCCAACTTTGACTTCACTCTAGAGCAGCTGTTGTCACAGTCCTGCTGAAGATGGAGCCGCGGTGAATACAAAACTCCACAAAAGCCAATTCTCATGTTGCTGACTTTCTTCTCTACCTCGCTATCTTCCACCTGAAATCCACCGGACCGCGAGCTCTCTTCTGAGTTATGTGTGTGCGACTTGTCCGTGCGGACACAGCGGAGAGGGGGAGGGAAGGAGGTGAGTTGTGGGGCAGTTGCCTTGTATAGCGCTAGAAACCGTAATGAAAAGAGCAGGAAGTTGTTAACACTTGTCATAATTCACACGGTACAACAGCGTGCTGCGTGTGACGTTGTGTGATTCTTTTGCGCATGCGGGTCACTTTCAGGCCACTGTCAGTTCACATCGTAGTCTGATATGGGCCACATTTAAGCAATAATGTGAACTGTCAAACAAAAAAATCGGATCTGGGGGGAAAAAAAACGGAATTGAGAATTAATCCCTGCAGTCTGAATGTAGCCTAAATTTACATTTACATTTACATTTATTCATTTAGCTGACGCAAATTTGACCATTTAATTGTGGCCCACAATATACTCTAAGTGTATTGTTCTTTGGTGACTTGTAAATGCACTTGAATTTCACTTTATTTCAAGAGATGACTTAGCTATCATCAGCAGTGACTTATCAAGTATTACAATTTAGTCCAAATATACAGTTGTATGTGCTAACTAACTTCCTACATTTCAGTATTATTAATATGACATGATGATAGTCAGTGCAGTTTGTGCTACACCCCTGCAGCTACTTGAGCTGTCCAGCACAGTCCAGTGTGCAATCCTGTCAGGGTTGTTGTCAATCCCTCCTTTGTCTACAGACTAATCTGCCAGATGATTCATGTCTTTGGCTCCTTAGCGATGCAGACATTAGTGCTGAAACTGAAAACAGTTTTACTGAAAGTAAAAACACGGATGGTTGGACTGACATAGTCTGAAACTGATTGGGACATTACATTATTACTTTTGAACGACCTCCAGAGGATGGAATACAGCAAAGGACACAGCTAAATTCTTAGTTAAATGTCTCATTATAGCCATTACCATTACCGTAGCCAATTATACTTAATTCTGTCAGTCACAGTTATTGTAATTGAGGTGTTACATACATAGCACCTCATTTTGTATTAACACCATACTGTAAGGATACAGGAGAACTCAATGAAAAATAGAACTCAGTAGGAATTTAATTAGCTATAGCTTTATAGCTATATATAATAATATACTGATTAAATAAATACATAATTACACTTTGAAGCACTAATCTACTGGTATCTACTGGTACAAAAAATGTGAAATAATGCATTGTCATCTTGAACCAAGTTATTTTACAGATTAATCATTTAATTCTTTGGGGCTGTCACTAGAAAATTAGCTGTTAACCCAATCTCCATAATGAGAACTCTGATGGGATCCTGATGAGCCCGTGGTCATCAAATAAATGTGAACTTTGTGATATGAATTTCAATTATTTCACTTATATGGCCAAGCTGAAATAAAGCTGCATTGCCAAAGCTAAATGTAAATACACTTGCAAAAGAAGCTCTGGAGAATGTATTATAACTATTATAATTAAACTAATTATAACTATTTTAATACTCTATTCACCTGCACTTTCATTCATTTCCATCTGCGGGATGTCTCACATCAAGACTCAATCTGTATCTGAGTATTATGATTGTTATGTCGGATGCTTTAACTGTGCGCTCCCCGTCGTGCGACACAAAGATCTGTTTTCTCTACTCTGGCCTGTGCTGGACAGTTACAGTGCATAACCATCATCTCCGCTTCTCACATTTTATATGTTGTGTTTTTGTATTACATCTCACACACGGAATCCCCCCGGTGATTACTGTGCTTCTGTGCATTTTAAGTGCTCCACCTGGAAGAAATCAAGGAGGCAGTAAAACATGCTGTAGATTTAAAATATTATCATCTGATAAAGTTGATATGGCATATAGTCTATTTAGTTTTTTCAGCAGACATGTAGCAACATTGGAATTTAATTGGAGTCATGTTTATGGATACCTGATGAACCTAAGTCCAATATTTTATCGGGTTTGTTTGGGTTTTTTTACTGAAAAGAGCTGCATGCTGCATCTTAAAACAACGCAGCTGATAGCAGTTAGAGTGAACCAAAAAACTTTTAAGTTTTGGGCCTTAAAAACCAAAACAATGAGCTGAAAGATACTAAAATGCTCAGAAGAAATGAGGGGAACTGCAGAGTCGGGTGATAATCACTAGCAGCCCTTTCACATTACACAAGATTAGTTAATCCTTTGTAAATATAAAATATGATTAGAACTGCTTTAAACAGTATTTAATGTATAAATAATACATGTTATAAAAATGGTGAACAATGGCTTGTCAACATGAAATTTTGCGTTAACCAAAAAATTTAAAAAATGAATACATCAAATGAATGCACTGATTGTTTAGCACTTACCACAAATTCCTTAATTTGAGATGACCTCACACTGACGATTGAACAGCAGCAATTAAAATGTTCTCCATGAGTGCATCTGGACTGAAAGGCAGCTCAGATAGCAAATTAGGTTCTACTGCAGCCTTTGTCAAACGGCAGCTTTCCTGGGAATGTTTTTGCCCATTAATCAACTGTTTACTGAATCCTGTTCAGTCATTTCATTCAAAATTCATAAATTTTTTTTACAATCAATATAAGATCCGATAATATATGTTGTGTGTGTGTTTTTTTCCAGGGTGTAACTGTTTGTTTCAACTTCGGTTGTTTCTTTATGCAGCAATTGAATTAATTTGAAATTAGTTTTAGACATTGAAACCTAGCCTCTATGGCCTTTCAGGAATTCTACTCTGGACATTACAAGGTGGCTCTGTTTATGAGAAGCCCAACTGTGATCATATCTAAACCACTCAGTGCAGTGTTACATGGTGCATTCCACATTAAATAACACCTACAGACCAAACCTTTGAAGCAGCGTGAGCAGTAGAGACCTGCGGGACAAATAAACCCATATACAATGGAAGCCTTGTCC
>JAPMOB010240948.1:0-29515 GCA_029875015.1 Lepomis gibbosus | reverse complement strand
GGGAGATGTGTTGTTCCGACCAAACATCTATTTTCACCTTTTTGCAACACAAATTCATTTTGTGTTACTGTTGTCATGGAGATGTCCCCCGATGGAATGCGCGACCTGCACGCATGAGGTAGTGACTTAATGATGTAAGGAAAGCCCTGGAAGGGTGAGTGATTTGGACCGCTTTACAACAGTGTGGTGTGAACACGAGTGACGTAATTAATTGATTCGGAACAAAGTATCTGTTTCGGGAACAAAACATATCGATCCAGGTGTGAAAGCACCTGTTCCACTATTACTGAGCACCACAACTTGCAAGCATGAAAAATGCATGGTATTTTAGAAAAATGGGATAGTTTGTGTTTTTAATTCACTTCAAGCAAAAAGGAGAGAAAACATCATGTTAAATGGCTGCAAAACAAAATCTTACACCTTATTCACACTTCCTGCGTTGTGAAAGCAGTTCAACAGAAAGATGGCTGATTTAAAAATGGGGCTGGTGTAAACAGGTGTGTAGTTGGTGTTACCCTGAATGGATCCTTCCAAACTCACCCAATTTTGAAATGCCCTGGTCTGGCTTCAGAGAAGCCCTCTCCTATATGTATGCCTTTTAGACAATCATCAGCGGTGGATGTTTCTCCACCAAACCCGAGCTCCAGCACAGCTTGTCTTTCAGATCAGCAGAAGAACTAACTAATAATTCATTCACCCCTTTTATTTAAGTGCAGTATATGAGACTGTCAACCGCCTTTGGAATGGTTAAGACCCTCCACTCTCTAATGATGTCACCTGCAGGTGAAAGTGACACTGTTGTTTTTGCGATCTCCTCCTTTTCTTCCTGTGCCACCATTACATAATCCCCTCTGAATAAAGAGCAGTGGATACTTACCTGCCTACTTTATTCACCACCATACATGGTGGCCCTATATCCCTTACCTGTGCTGAATAGTACTTAGTGCAACAGGTTCTATTGTACCTGCAGATATAGAGAAGGAGGCCCCGGCCCCCTTGGTGTTCCGGTATCCTGCAGTCTCAGGTTTCCTTCAGGGAACCCCTGGTATCTTTCAGTTTGGCCAACATTATGTGTGACTTCCTGTCTGTGACTGGATGATGTCTCCAGGGGTGACAATTGTCCCCTTTAGCTTATCCTTCTTTTCTTCTTGTTTGGCTGTTTTTTTAACAAGGAATTGTGCCAGTGGATGTGTTTATATGTATCTGCATGTGAGAAAAATGGTGGAAGAATAAGGCCCAATGTTGAAACTTGTAGCACCACTTGTAGCAAGTTTCTTTTTTTCTCACAAGACATTATTATTAATATTTTATGATATATATTGTATGCATTAGGCCATAAAAGAAACAATAAAAAGCAAGATTACCCTTCAGCAATAAATAGTAAATTGTGGATTCTTTTTAGCAAATTTAAAACAGCAATAACCCATCAAAGAAACACTTAAACGTGTTTATTCTTTGAAATCGATGGCTTAGGAATACTGAAGCTAATGTGGAGTGTAACAACAAGTCAAGGTGATTACAGATACCACGTGGAGCTCACAGATACTTTCGCCTGTGAATCCTGTGAATTGCCATCTTTCCACTGCAGCTCAGAAAAGAAACACCATTCAAGGAAACTCAAGGAGGAAAATTTGCACTAAAAATAGTGTAACTTTGTGTTATACCCACAGCCTTTTGAATTTATAAAGGCATGTGAGTAATGATTTAAGCCAGACATGAAAAAATAGTACAACACATTCGATTAGTGTTGTGCGGTAGTGTCAGCATCAGGTGAAATCTGACACTGACCTATAATTCTGAAGAACCTACAGCTGTGTGATGCAGAATCATGAATCCACTTTTAGATAGAAGATAGTCCCGTTTTTGGCCTTGACACTCAGTACGTCTGGTGATCACTGACAAACTTTAGGGGCAAAGCAATAATGTGATTTTCTTTGCCTTGGGGTTTTGAGTTGAATCTTCAAAGCTATTTTCACAGATGTCGACTTAATGCCTGGAATGATTAAAGAAACAATGTTTAAATCCTAAATGTCCATAGACTGTATTGCTGTTCTAGCTGTAGCAGGCTGAGATGCAGGCCAAGATGCAGGCTCTTGCAGACTCACTTTTTACAAACTCAATTTATACATAATACAAATTACACAATACATGTCAAAGCCCTTTCTGTCCTGCGCATTGTTTTTAGAAAAGGTTGTCATGTTTTCCTCAACCTGAGAAAGCCAAGCACATCCTCATGGGACTCTGGTAAAAGGTGAAATTTAAGACGATCTGTAGTTGGTGTAGTGTATGTTAAAGCATCCTCCTTTCAGAGCCAGGCGGAGAAAGAGGGAAAGAGACAAATAGGTTCCCACCAGCAGAGAGAGGTCAGCTCTCCTGGGAAGCCACTCCACTATTCTCTCAGAGTGAGGTGTGCTAGAAAAGAGTTTTTTACTTGGGTACAGAGTGAAGAAAAGGCCCCCACCCATAACCTCACAATTTGCCTCCAATGTGCACACAACAACATGCACCATCTCTCTCTCTCTCTCTCTCTCTCTCTCTCTCTCTCTCTCTCTCTCTCTCACACACACACACACAAACACACACACATTGCATTAACCTGCTAATGGATTGACCCTCTCAGCCCTCTCCCTTTTGTTTCGAGGCACAGATCACTTTCCTCCAGCTCGATTGGAGAACAGCAGGCGAGCTGCGTTCCCTCACACACCCATCAAAATGTTCAAGAGGTGAACAACCTTTCATATACATTGTGTTGTATGGAGGGAGGCCTGTGGTCTCGCACAGGAACAACAGCTGTGGTTTGCATGGTTTCACTTGGCGTCTTCCCACATTTGCCTGCTGCACATTTGATGCACCTTCAGGCCCACAATACAGGGTTATTTTCTGGCAGTTTCATATCTTATTATAGTAATGTATTCTGTGGAACTCATACAGAAAGCAGACAGTCATTTTTAATGAGGAAGCAAGAAATTTCTGTTTGTCTACTTAAAACTCATTATCTGACAAAATGTATAGATCTAGTTCCAGATATGCATCAGAAAACAGATACTGATATTCATGGAATACATACACACAGATTTGATTTCATAACAAAGTAAGACACGTTCAGATAGTTGTGAGCTTTCCGTGTTTGGTGTTCTTCCTTCTCTTACATTTAACAAACCCACGTCTTCTTCTTTTTTGAGGTTTTAGCTATCACTCTTGATGTTTCATTATTACCATAAACCAGATATATGTCTTCAATAAGGAAAACACCGTTTGGTAGGAGAATGAAGTATGTGGTTAAAATGTCTGTCACATTATTGTGAACATACTGTGTGCAGAACTGTGGAAATAAAAGCAGAACCTGTGACAATTTTTACATGGTATTCTACGTTTAATTCACTTTCTGTTGTGGAAAGGGAAGTGTAATGTGTGCAGTGTAATAAGTGACAGTAGTTCAGATAAATCACTCAGCAGCGAAAAAAAACCCACAGTCCAAAATGGATCGAGTGAATCAATGTTTTCAACCTGAACCCAACCTGACAGGTCAGAGCTGGTGTAACTTATTTCCTTAAATCGGGTTGAATTTTATTTTATTAATTTCATCTATTCAGGCTGATTAGAAGTTGAAGTTATTTTTGATCGGCACATGTTAAAACAGAACCCATGTTGGCTCAAGTGGGAACAAGTCTGTAATGTATGTTACATTAACATTAAATAATGAGGGTAAATTTGGTTTATTTGGTTCAAATGTTTAGATTAATAGTGTGTGAAGTCAGTGTGGAGATAAAACCTCATTCAAAATCTAAAAAAAAAAACAATTTTCAGTTTTTGGCTGTATTTCAAAACCACTCTTTTGTCACTCTTATCCTTTGAAAAGTAATCTGTTACTCTTGAATCTCTTTGCAAATCTTTATTCAGGATCCATCGTGTAGGTCTATTGATCCGAGCTGCTCCCTGATTCTGACCTTTCATTTTGTACAGATAATCCCTCTGTCCACAGACATGTGTGATGTTTGAGTGTGTGGCGAACCCCCTTGATCCGCTTGGGTGAAGGATTTTGAGACAAACGTGCTACCTCACACCAGCGTCTGACGCTACAGAATCGCTTCAAAGAGACCTGGGAGACGACTAGAGTTTCACATTTATCCGTCTTGTTTGGACATCAGCCCAGGAGTTGTATGTCTGTGTTTAAGTATATTTGAGCAGGACTGTTCGTGTCTGTGTGTGTCCCAACTCATCGTTACTGGTACCAGTCAGTGCGCAGCATGTGAATAGTTTAAAGCTTCCAGTGAATCCCAGTAGTTATGTTATCCATAACAGAGCTTATGATGTAGCTGAAAGGTCACAAGTTTGACCCCGGAATTGGCAGATGAGAAGCTTCAGCCCTTCTGTTTAGGTATCCTTAAACAAGACAGTGAACCCTCACCTGCTTGCTCACTGAACATTAACAAAATACTTAAGGTGGCACGTACGTAAATGCATCAAGGAATGTCTTGTCTAAACACTGGTCTCCAAAGCTCAATTTATGCTCAGTCATGAACTGCTGCTGAATGGATAGGTTTTCAGAAGGGTTTTATTGCCATGACCCCTATGAATATTTGGTAAGGAGACAGTAGTGTATATCTGGGGACCTCTTAAACAGGTGTTTGTTTGCCATTCTTAATGTATGTGCCAGTTATTTTTCAAATGTAACTAGGTCAGTATGTTTTAGATATGGTGTTTGTTCGTCAAACAGCACCTGAAACTCCTTCCTCCCACACATGACATCTGTATTTGGGAGGCTATGTCTGACAACTGAAAATAAGACAAGCACATCTCAAGTAGCGATAAGCAAGGTGAGCGAAGGTGAGAAAGTAGGCATTATCTTCTTTTTCAAAGTCTATGTTCAATAATAGTTGAGCAACCTTTCATATACATCGAGCTGCATGGAAAGAGGCCTGTTTCCATGGTTTCACTTGGTATCTCCACATGTTGGCTTTTGGCATTTTTGATGGATTTGAAAAAAATCCAGGTCAACAAAATGCATTAGCAACACAATCTTCAAGTGTGTCTCTTTGAAACCTGTGTCTTAGATTTACTTTCAAACGTATCTATACTTTGTATAGACTAAATGTTTCAAGCATATCAAAAAACCTTCATCGTAATGACAGTAACAGTACAGGCTTCAGCAGTTTAGCTAAAGAGCTTCAAGTTTGTGGTGTTTGGATAATACATTAGACAAATAACCTAAATAGAACTGCACAAATTTAATTCTAAATCTATTTGACATTGAAGAATCCTGACATTCAAATAAAAAACAGGGCTAGCAAAGTCATGTTAGCTACAGCAAAAACTAATGATATTTCAAACAGATACAACATTTTTCATGCAAGTAAATTAACAACTAATATTTTTAATTTGATGACATGTGGCAGTTGGCAGTCCATGTTATAAGCAGGATAATACCTTCTGGTTATACGCTCCATGGTTCTAATGGATTACTCATACAATGTAGTTGTAGATATCGGGAATGATCTGTTACTTATTTTAGGATATAAACCCTTGTCTTACACTTGACAGAGGTATAAAAAGACACATCTGATTTTGTCCCCATCCCCCTCTCTTCCTAGTTATCAATTAAGTTATTCTGTTTCTCAATGCTAACAGTGGTTTAGCTAAAGAAATGTACACATGCAATGTTGTGACAGGTTTCTTGGATGAATAACATAACATACATAGTATAACTTGGAATACATAGTAAAAAGGGGGAAGTACTGGGGGACTCGCTGTTGATAAACTTTTTGGCTTAGCTAGGTCAAAAACTTTCTGCCTGACATTATAGATACAGCACCACAATCTTTCAAGAATCCTAAACATGTCTGTTAGCTCAGAGTAGAATTTACATAAACAATGTGTCTGTAGTTGTTCAGATGACATGAGAAGGAGGAAGCTGACCTCCAATTTTATGGTATATTTGTCTTTATGTACTTCACAATTTATGCTGATCTCTCTAAGCCAAGGCATAAATGTTTTTCACTGTCTTTGTCTGCTTATAGCAGACAAAACAGAGGAGGGATGTGTGTTTGTGTGTATAGGTGTGTGTGTGTTGGCGTGTGTGAAATGTGATCCCATTAAGCAGCACACTGCCTTCCCCACCCCGAAAGGCCTTTTATAACTCTCTACACACAAAGTTTGGACACCTGCCAGGTCCCACAGTCATTATCCTAATGAGCACTGACAGCCTAAAGTCAGTCTGGCTAAAACACCAGCACACACACAAACACACACACACACACTCATTAACAGTATGTGGAACTTTTATTCTAATACACTCACACACACACATATATGCACACATCTTGGATATCATATCTTTAGGTCTTATCAACTTGATCATGACTTACATTTCACTGAGATATGTGGAACAAAGGTTGGAGCGTATGAGACTGGCATCTTCTATGATTTGTGGGAAAATCGAGATGGAACTAGATGTTAGCTAATTTGCTGATTCTTTGGTCATCTAACAAACTTAATTTAGAGGTAGGTAGTCTACTTTTTGAGGGATTTGGGTTAACCATCTCGCACTCAAATCCTCACCTTAAATATGACTCTGAAAAGTTGAGGTCTATCCTCCCTCTGAAAATGACTTACAGGAAACATTTGATGTTTTTGTTTGTTTTGTTTTAAGTTGCATGTCACATCACATTTTAATTGGATAATTGGAGGAAACCAGCCAGTACAAACATCCAGCCAGGCCTGTATCACATGGGACATTTCATGACACCTGCAAGCCTGAAGAGAAGCAACGTGATCTGAAGAGACAGCTCACTTCCTGGTGCGACACTGCCCGTCTGGCAGGAACACATACAGGAAACAGGTTAGCAAAGTGGATGGTGTGTGTGTGTTTATGTGTGTGTCCTCAGGAGTGTGCCACCACGGCAACTGTCTTCATGGGAACAATACCACCTGTTGCTCAGGGCTATCAGACAATGGAAGCCAGATGGGGAGCAAAGGGTGGAGGACAGAACCAAATACCGACCTAAGCAGGGCCATCAAATCAAATTCTGTAAGTATTCCTGATGCCAAGATCCTATGGTATTATTGTTTGTATGGGTAATACAGTACATGGCCATCTATCTTTCTCTTTTTTAAATCTCTTTTTGCTTCTACGTCTTTGTTTCTTTGTCTTACTTGTTCTTTGATACACATATATTGGCAAGATGAAGTGATTCATTGATATTTTCTTAAAAATACATCTTTGGTGTAAAGCAGCCATAGTGGTCATGGGTGTCAACTTGAGAACTTTAGAGATATATATGGTACTTTTCCAAAATTGGCCACAATCAAAAGGCTAAATTAAGGGGGGTGGGGGGTTAATTATTAATTAGTAAGATTTAGTTATCTAAAAATATCATTAGGGATCTATGAAATAATCAAAGAGTAAGAGAAAGTGGCCTTATGTGTCGACCATGGGTCATATAAAGGTGCAGCATTTCATAGGAACGTGCAGAGGACAACAAATCTTAACTCAAGTCTTTTAAGAGCTTTTCCCAAATCAATTAAAAGAAAACAGAACAAATGACATGTTAACTTCACCGAGAATTCACGTCACATGAACTGACTGACTACATAATATTTCCATCTGTGAGTCGCTCTTAGATTTCAGTTGTGTGTTGCATTAAGGGTCACAGTTGACATCAACACTCAAAAAGCACCTATAATATTTTTTTTTATAAATGCACAAACACTAATCTATACTAATCAGAATTAGTATAGTGGATAAACTTGTTTTAGTGTTTAGATGTGGATATGGGAATGATTTTATGAATAAAAATGTCTCCCTTTTATTCCAGATCCTATATTTGAAATGTATTTACATACTCTGCATTACGAAGCTATATGAATTTTTATTCTTAAACATTAAGGAAATGTAGCCATCGTAGATGTGTATGATTGTTTTCATTCTCATAGAATATTAACATCAGCTGTGCTATGAAGCCTTTCCAAATTGCTGTAGTGTGGTGTAGAGGAGTAGAAAAGTGAGAGTGAGATAGAGAGAGACACTTTCACATTAAGAAGTCAAAATTAAATTTCAGCATCCTCTGAATCCTCAACCTCAGAGTGTTAGACAGTTGTCACAGGTTAATGTTGTGCAATCACTTGTCTGCAACTGCAGTTGCATACGCATTTTTGCTGAACCACTGAGTCAAATTAGTTAGCTAGGGCAGGTAGTCAGTCACTGTGTCTGTATGAAAGGAGTAAAGGCAGAAGTTTCCCTTTGGCCTGGGAATGCAACAGTGCAAAGAGGCAGAAGGTTCAGTCACGATCCACTTCTTCCGCTTTTTCTTTGTCTTTGTTCTCAGACACATCCCTCATTTCCTCTCGTATCTCTCATGTTCTCCTCACCGTCTGCTTCAGCAAGCCCACTCTTCTTTCTCAAGAAACAGGATGTGAAAAAATGTTTGAGATGATGAATTAGACAAGATGAACTATCCACATTCTTCAAAATGTGAAACATGTCATTCCTTATTATGATAAGCTGCATGTACATTTTAGGGGAAATTGCCCCCTGTATATTTCTCTGTATTTTTCAATGAGAGATCATCAAGTTCTCAGAAAAGAAATTCAGAACTCTCTATATACTTCATATATACAGTATCTTGATCACTGCAGGCTGTAATGCACTCTATATTTTTCAAGGAAACAACATGTCTTATCATGGTTGTATATTCATTTGTTGTTGTTATTATTGTAATAAAACCTGCAAAATGTTTATGTGTGACATACTGAAAGTTAGTAAGTACATAAGTTAGCAAACTGGCTCAGTAATGTCAGTTAGAGTTGCAAATCTAGCTAAATTAAACTTACATTAGCTAACATTAACCACCTGTCTTACCCAAACAAGTAAGGCTGTACTCTTGTTGCAACTTTTCTGTGGTTATTTTTCATTAATGTAGCAGGGTAGCTAGATAGCTATGTAGGGAGATGCCATCTGCATTCTTAAATCACGTCTGCAAAGCTCTGGTAATCCAGTGTCCAGGCCATCGATGGACACAACAACAGATCTATTGTATAACTGGACATACATACATACATAACTGGCAGTGTGGGAAGTGACCCAGATGTTTGGAACCAGGAAATCAACGCCTGTTTTGGGAAACTACTTAAGGTGCGCCTTTAGACCTGAACACTTTCAGAGATGATTCATTAAAACATGACGAACAGCTTTTGAGAAAGTCCCTAGCCAGCAACATTGAGTAACTTGTAAAATACCCATTATGCAACAGCTGATATTACCTGATACTGTCTATATTCTGAAAGAATATCAGTTGTTGTGAATATGTAAATATAGTCATCAAATGTGAAATGACCCTGTAATTTTTAGGGAAAAAAGTCTTTTAAAAATATGTTTTTAAAAAATTTATTCT
This sequence comes from Lepomis gibbosus, assembly GCA_029875015.1. Lineage (NCBI taxonomy): Eukaryota > Metazoa > Chordata > Actinopteri > Centrarchiformes > Centrarchidae > Lepomis > Lepomis gibbosus. Next base: position 20,126 of record JAPMOB010240948.1, on the reverse strand, counting down.
ACACTGCAGCATCATCCATATCTATTCAAATCTACTCGTTTACATTTACATTTACATTCACTCTGTTATAATTATAAGGTCTTTTTCCGGTAATCAGTTGGGCACGAATGCCCATTTGCCATAACCTGTATGATTACCCCATGAAAAGAAATGATATGCACAAGAGAGCAGTTTATGTTCCAGGTTTTTTTCTTATAAACGATGGCGCATTCAAATATAAACCCGTCACACATGCCCTGTTGCCATTGGAAGTATAAGAGTGAAGGCTGAATAGAACAGGAGAATGTGGGAACTGGAGGTTTTCTGCCCTGTCAGGGTCGCCATCTGCTCTTTGTCCACGCTGGCACCAAGCTCTTGCCCAGCCCATGGCATCTACACACACACACGCATGCACACACACACACACACACACACACACACATTGCCTGCATAATATAATTGTTACTTTGCTAAGAAAAGTGAGTGTGCAATGCACTACAGACAAACAAAAAAAAACAAGATTAAAAAAAACACATTTCAACCAATGTGTGATTATACTCATTTAAAGATGTAAAATGTGATCCAAGTGTGTGGGTTTGCATATTTAGAGTTTCCAACAGTTTTTCTGTAATGAGTCAGTGAATGGAAGCACAAGAGTGTGTGTTTATTTGTGGATGTTCTTGTGTGTTTGTGGGAGGGAGGGGCTTGAGTTTGTATGTGTGTGTGAGTGAGCATTTGTATGCAAAACAAAGAATATGTCTTAGTATTTGAGTGGAAACACAAGAGGGCTATAAGTATTTTGTGTGTTTGTGTATATGTACCTCAGTGTGAATGCAAACCCAAATTGATAGGCTTTTGTTTTTTGGAGGAGTGGGTGGTGAAGGTCCGTGACAAGCACATTTCTCTCCTTTTGGGTTACTTGGCTCAGTCTGGGTGTAAGTGCATTGGAGTGTGTTTGTGTGTGCGGTGTTGATGTTGGTTCCCAAAACAAAAAACCAGCAGCTGTTTTTACAGGCTCACACACAAGCCCATTCATCTGTTGTCAGAACCCCCTCCCCTTCCTCCTTTTTCTTTACACTTTCAAATAAACAAAAGTAAAAGACAAATTCTGTAAAATCATCAAAAAGCACACAATTTTTGTCATAGAAATAAAATCCACAGTAATATCAGTATAGCAACCAGTGGACCACAGCTCGTTGAGGTTTGGCACCACATCTGTGGCCAGTCACATTATTTAGACACAACGTCCTGTTGTATAATGGTATTGAAAACATCAGTCATCAGAAACTCACAAAGACGTGTAATGCAGTAGGCGTTAGGAGTTTTGCAGGAGTGTGACTTCAACAATTTGAAGAATTTGAAGAGATGAGTATGAGGGGTTTGTTTTTTTCATGTCAGTAACACAGTTTTGCTCCTTGAACAACAACTACTTCAGCAGCTGGTAATATCTTGTGGAAGGTAGCCGCAGGATGATATTACCGTTGTTGATTTGTAAGAAGACAAGAGAATGCATAGATAAATATATATGATATTATGGCTTGAAATACAAAATCTCTGTTACATATAGGGAGTAAAAGGACATGTAAAGCCACAACATGCTAATTTATTCGTATTAGGCTGTATTCTCAGTATAAATAGCAATATTTAGATTGGATCAATATAGTCAAATTGCAGCTTAGATGTATTGTTGCAGCCTACACTTATGTCCCAACATTTATGAAGTTCTAGTCTTCACTGATTGGTTTACATGTGAAAACAACAACGTAGTTAGTAAATATTTAGGTTCACACTGAAACACTTTCTAGTAAACAGCCGAATCCCTTTTTTCATCATCTTCCTTTCAGTTGGTAAACAAAAGAAGAATAATCTAGTAAGGAGTGGGGCTGAGTTTTAGCTAGTTAAAACCATATCTTTCAGATGACAGAACAAGTATGAAAAAATCTGAAAGTATGATCAGTTATATTGAAATCTGTAATGACAGTTTGACGTGACAAAAGTTTATCTTCCTAAGTTTACTGCCAGACAGTCCCCTCCAAAAACAGTTTTCCACTGTACACATTTTGGAAAAGTTTTTGACTGAGAAAAACATTGCTTAGTGTGGACAGAGTGTCAAAACATGGAAAAAGATAGATAAATGTTTTAAATTTAGATGACTTAATGGTGACATACCCTCAACTGTAATCACTGGGAGTAATCTGGTTTAGACAGATAATCTGATAATGAGGTGATGAACCCCTTAACTCCCAGTTTACATGCAGTGTGTAATCAGATTCCCTCTCTAGCTCCTTGTCATGTGTTTAACGGAATTAACAGTTTCAGTCGTCTCTAAGCTACTACGTGCAAAGTTTCACTATGCTGGTCTTACTTACAGTGATACCTCTAACATTACACCATCTTAATATTTTTTGTGTTTATTAAAACAAAACAAAATTTAAAGTTACCATTCTTTTCCATCCCAAATCCTGCAGTTTAATCTGGGTTAGACTTGATAGTTTACTTAACTTGACAAACAAAACCAGGCCTTTTATATACATTTTGAATTCAGATTTATGCCAAAAGTGTGTGTGGAAAAACAGATGAATTCAGTGAACCAATGACACACACGTACTGAAGACAAACAAACAACAAAAACAAGTCAGTCTCATGAGGGCCGTCTACAAATGCTAGCTGACCGACCACATGACTACACATTCGTCATTGTTGCTGTTAGTCGTGGTTAGCGTGTGTGTTTAGTTGTGGATATGGATGTGTGTTTGTGGCTTACGAGTCAATCTCTCCAAACAGGACTGTCATTAAACCTTGTTGCTGTTGAAAGACCACCCAGATGTTTGGCTGTGTGTGTGTGTGTGTGGCCTGCAAACTGGCATTGTGTCGTGTTTTATCTATCCACTCATGCCTGTCCATTCATTCTGCTAAGACAACAATCCTCTCCGGGAGTGGAAGAAAGGAGTGTATTATATCACCATGACAATGCACATCACTTAAAAATAGAGGGAAACAGTAAGCAATTTGGATTTTTAATCCGGATACACTGACACTAAGATGAAACTGGGAAATTGCATTGACAAACAACGATACACTTTTGTTTGTTTAAACAGGTCATATCTTTGCCCCAGTGAGACACTTCTATGCTTTCTTTTTCCCCTAATGACCCACCAGAGGGGCCCACATGCCCTCTGGTTGGCTCAAAGTCCCCTTTGGTTGGCTCAAATGCTCTGCGGTTGGCCACTGTGTCCCCCAATTGGCCCAGGTGCCCTTTTAATGAACGTGAATGTGAATGTGTGGATCTGACTGGGGCAAAAATTGAACCATCACTTTCATTTTTCATCCCTCTGTCCTCTTTGTGCACTCTACTGGGAAACTGGTTGTGGCAGCAGCAAATCTAAAATAATAGAAATGGTGGGAATAACCAACAATCTTGGGGGTTATATAAACAAATATATATAAAACACTGTGTTTAATGGTAAAACTGTATGCAAGTTTGTAGTGTGTCATACATTTTGTTATAACATTATTGTGCAGACATCAGAATGAAAAATGCCACCACACTTGGGTGAACAAATTAAAAGAAACCTTTATTAAATAAAGTAAACCATTGCATTCCTGATACTGTATATTAATATTCATTAGGGTAACGGTACATGAAACAATATGACTGCTTAAACATGATGTTTGCAGTCAGCAGAGCTATCAACACTACAAAGGCAAATCATAGTTTAGAGACCTGTTTACTTAAAAAAGTTATCAAGTAGATCTACAGTTGTTATGAGGAAACGAAGAAAATTTGCCCAACACATTCCTGACCCTCACCTCAATTTTGTGCTTTAATATGACAGTCTAGTAGTAACCAGAGCACTATGAGTCTCGTGCAGCTGCTGAGACATACAAAGAGTCCCTTCTTTTTAACTTTATATTCAATACACTGTTTCTCTGCATGGGATATGTTCAAAGATGGAAGGAGAAAGAGCATTGCATGGGAATTTCAAAGGGCAAGCTAGGCTGCAAGACCTCAAACGCACTCACACATATATACAACGCTCACACACCTGTGCAAACTCTCCCTCCGACTTCCTCTCTCCAAGTCACGCACACACACACACACACACACACACCGACACACATTTCCTGTGGGCTCATACACTGCCCAGTCTGTTCTCCAGGGCGTTGGCTGCTGGGCACTTAGTCAATGTGTACCAAGTGTAATGCTTCAGTGCTCTGGGACTGGCATGCAGACATACACACACACACACACACACACACACACACACATACACACGCACACACACACACACACACACACACACATATGAATATTACATAGTAGTACACATACAGTGGAGTCAGAAAATGTGAGGACATTTTTGGGTTGATGGTTGGAGTAGCAATTAAACAATGTCTATGAGGTCAAAGTTCCGACCCACAGCTTTAATTTGAGGATGTTTACTCACATATGATCAACAGTGTAGTCCTTTTTATACATGGTCCCTCAGTTTTAGGGGACAGAATGTAATTGGACAAATTAAAATGGACTTGAATGAAGTTATGAGGTCAAATATTTAACCAAACCTAACCAAGTATTATAGTAGCCTAAACCTAACAACACATTGGACATATGTGGTGAACCTTAGTCTCCAAAGTTACAGCCCTGCTCTTTGAACGCACAACCATCCATACAGACCTCCTCTCTATGACTTTTGTAAAGTGTAATGGTCCGGTCACACCAGAAAGTGGCACAGCTGAATTTATTTGTTTTTCACAAAATGTAGTACTGAAAGCTTAGTGACCCAAGGGCCTTCACAGGGCTAGTTGGTGAACTACTGTAGCTGTGCGACTAACTGCTAATATGCTGGCTAGCCAGGAACATGCTAGCCCTGTGTAGTTTATTCAAGAGACATATTTGACTCATGTCTTATAAGACTCCAATAAATGTGGGCGGTGCATCACAGCTAATAAGCTAAGGTACCTCCTCCTGTTTTAAACTCCAGACATCCCTTTGTCAAGACAATTTGCTATCAGCTGTGCGAATTCTTGTGTCAGAGTTCACTGAAGTTGAACTTTATGTAAAACATTTGAATGGATGTATGTCACCATGACCGAATCTACTGATTGCAGTGATTCTATAAAACCGAATTTGTGCAACAATTTGCAAATGGGAGACAGGTTTGTCTTCAAGGCATGTACTGCAGCCAGCTTCATGTCCTATTAGTTTTGGGGACTTTTTGCCTTCAAGTTAAACACATGCTGAGTTGGACTGTGGTCAGGTAAAGTGTCAGTATCTTGCTCAGTCAAGACACTGACACTTTCAGATCCAGTGTGCAGGAGTACTGAGCCAGAACAATGAAAAGCACATATAACAAAGTCCTGTTGGATGCAACATTATATTCACACAGCTGGGTAAGCTGGGAATGACTGGAAAGAGCTGGGTGAGCTTTAACACACACGACATGTACAGACACACACACACACACACCACCTCCAGTGTTTGCACACCTTTAAGCGAAAGTCTAAAGAATGACGCACCTGTGAAAATCTAAACAACAACCTTGTGTTTTGGGCAACATCTCACTCAACATTGACCCAACATCAATCTACACCAACATTTTGCTGATGATACTGCAATCCTAAGCTTTTTGCACAAGGATGCAGACTCCTCTGTGTACCAAGACGAAATAGACACATTTGTGAGATGGTGTGACACCAACTATCTAATTTTAAACATCCAAAAAACACAGGAGATGGTCTTCGACCCGAGGCAAGTTACTGACCATGAGCCAGTGGTTATTAAAAAACAGGAAGTAATTCAGGTGTCCTCATACAAATATTTAGGTGTCCACATTGACAGTCTTCTTCGCTGGAACACACGTTGACAACCTGTGTAACAAATGGCAGCAGAGGCTTTATTTTTTAAGGCGTCTAAGGTTGTGTTGTCAGATCATGATGATTTTCTACCATGCAATCTTAGAGAGTGTCATCAGATATGGAAACTTAACAGTTAAGTTGAAAAATAAACTTGCCAACATGCACAATACAGCCATGAAAATTATAGGAAGGAGGGACTATGAGCCTGTACAGAGCCTGTATGACCAAGCAGTTATGAAACAAGCTAGGAAAATTAAATCCGACCCTTAACATCCACTGGCGACCTGTCCAGGGTGTACCCCGCCTTTCGCGCGATGCCAGCTGAGGTTGGCTTCAACCCCCCGCGACCCTGTACGCAGGATAAGCGGTTGACAATGAATGGATGGATGGATGGACCTTCAACATCCTTTCTTCCCTGAATACGAAACCCTGCCATCAGGAAGAACACTCCGTGTACCAAAATGCAAATCTAATCGCCTAAAATTATCATTTATACCAGCCTCCATTAAGCTGCTGAACAATGTAAAATAGTGTAAAAATTAATAAATATGTGAGGACTACAGCACTTTGCTTGGAACCTTGGTGCTATAGGGCAACGTGCAATACATACACTAGCACTCTAGCATATGGACTTTACACAAACTTCAGTTCAATGGAGCAATGTACAACAACCACACTAGCACTTTAGTACTTGCACTTTTATCCATGATCCAACTATGTTGTCAACAACGTCCTTGTTCTTCTGTGTTTATATTTTCCTCTTGTGAAGTACAAAATGTCGATGCTTCTCAGGTTCTTGTTGATGTGTTCTGTGATGTGTGATGTCTTTTGTGAATTTTATTTTATTTTATGAAGCAACTGTGCACTGTGCCCAAGCAGAATTTCCCCTTGGGCACAATAAAGTTAACCTAACCTAACCTAACCTAACCAACAGGTGAGACGACACACCGTTTAGAAACACACTACACACAAGCAATGTGCACACACTCAAACACACACACAACACACTCATCACATGCAAAAGATTCAACAACTTTGATTTATTACATTTTGATGTTCAAACATTGTTTGTTATTATATATTTATACTAAAGCATATAAAGAATATTTATGCACATTTATATTTATATTTAAGGCATTTAGCAGATTTTGCTGGTTGACAGCAAAGATAGTTAGGCTAAGATGCTACACAGTAATATAGGATGTGCAACAAGTGAGTCTCGAGTCTCTTGCGGAAGCTGCAGAACCCGGGCCGCGGCGGTGAGAGCGCTTAATCCTAACTACTAGACCACAAGGGAGCTCATATACACTTATATAAGGTATTGCATTCTATATAGCTTTTTGTTTTAATGTATTGTATAGTTTTGCAGTTATTCTTTACTCTCTTCTACTTATTATATCTGCATATATCATGGTACTGTATGTCATACGAGTTGCAACAACGCAGCTATAAATAGAGACTTCTACTTTCTGCATCCACTAGAGAGATTGTATAATAACAGCTTTTTATGTAATTATTGATCTTTCATGATGTAGAGTGTCCCAGAAATTCATCAGTATCCAGATAATCATATATAAATGTGTTATTGTGTTAATATCTGGGCGAGCTTACTTTGCTATTAATTTTGACAGTGATTTAATATTCCACAGAAAATGAACCCTAAACCCTGGAAAAGTTAACTGAAAAAGGCTCTAACAAATGCATCACTGTTCCCTTTGCTAGGACACGATGAACATGAGATGTTATTTGACATATACAATATGTTTGACTAAACATTATTATCGAGTGGTGAATTCCAAGGCGCATACCTTCAGTAACTCGAAGGTCAGGCTACATAAGAATGCCTGCCATTTCTCCATCCGTCATTATTTCTCTTAAACAAAAAGAACTAGACTCACATACACACACACTGATAAAAGAACTATATAATCTAATGAATATTTTTCTCACTATACTCACTAACTCACTATAAGAAATTTTTATTGTCAGTGTTTGCTTAATTATTTTACAACTTACTTATTAATTCATGGGTCATTCATATCAGTCATGTTTTGCTTGCCTTTTACATATTTTGCATGTTTATACTTTATACCATGTTTATTCTTTAATGCACACAATTGAAGTGAATTTTTTCTTACTATTCCTGTTCTTCATTTTCACCACGGCTGTGAGGTTACCATGCTATCATTTTTCTTTTTTCTTCTTCACTTTCTCTCTCTCTCTCTCTCTCTCTCTCTCTCTCTCTCTCTCACTAGCACCAGTGTTGATGAAACTAGACATGTGATGCATCTCATGACACCCCGTGTATGGCTGTACTCATCACATACAGTATAACAACTATTTAATTAGTGAATTGACTTAAATTGGCTTTAGGAACACAGGCAAATTATTTTTTTTCAATTTGATAAATATATATAATTAATTCCTAATATTGTGCATGTCTATTTCATCTTTTCATTTTTAGCCTGCAGTTACACACAAAAACAAAATCAACTTTAACGTTCATTTAGTTTTAAGTCCCTAAAAAAGATTTTTACTGAATATTTTAACCTTTTATTTTTAGATGTGTGTCAAAGCCTCATTTCCCAGCTGTTTTGGACTCACTACAAAGAGAGAAAGAGACAAAAAGAGAGAAAGAAAATCCCAATCTATGTTTCAGATGATTGAAAACACAGCAGTTTGCAACCAAATCTACATACCATTCAAAATTGTAAACACTGACCAAACTTTTGTATTATACTCTGAGCTAAATCAACCGTAGATACAAGGATGTTTATATGAGCGCATACTATCCTCCACATCCATCTCAGAGTATTTACCCGTCCGCCGGCCCTCTACTTCCAACACCATCTCTCCCTCTGACCTGGCCTCTGACCTTTCCCCTTGGCATCACCTGCCATAAACGCCCAGCGTTTGAACAAGGCATTCTTAGTCAGGGCGAGGCAACAATCTGTATCAGGAGGCAACAGTGGCCCTCAGGGAGGGCTGGAGCCGACTCCCTCTATGCTTTATGGTGCTCATTTAGAACTGCAGGCAGCCAGAATAATTTGTGTGTGTGTGTGTGTGTGTGTGTGTGTGTGTGTGTGCACTGATTTAGGGCTGGAGGCAATGAGCATAGACCAGTGCTGGAATCCAGCTGGCTCCACAGCTAGCTAACCATCAACTAGTAAGGAGCCATGAGACAGTCAGACAGTCGGATAAACAGACAGAAAGATTGACAGACAGATAGACTACCCGATGCCAGGTAATAACCAGACGGACAGATTAAAAAGAAACACAAAGAAATGGATAGAGAACAGAGAAAGGACATGTGACTAAAAAGTTTTTGATGTGCTAGTAATGTGTTGTGTTTAAAAAATAAAATAAAGCAGCTGTAGACAGTTCTCTGCAGCTGTATTCAATTACACTATTATTATGACCCTGAAGATCCAAAGTAAATCCTGACGTTCAGTATGGACCTTCTTCTGCCCTCTTAAAGTGAGAAAATCAGAACACAGGCTCTGTTTGGAACAGCAATGTTTAAATTCTCTGTCCAGAGAAAGCTGAACATCTTTGCTGATCTTTTGTTTCTCTAATCCCTTTGGTTTACACAACTCATTGTTTAAACCAGAGAGCCGAATTGGTAAATATACAGTTTACAAGACCATTCTTCATGATTTCAGGGTTTTAAGAGCTAATCTGACAAAGATTTGCCTTTATGTGCAATCGAAACTGTGATACCGAGTAAGAATAGATGACTGTAATACAACAATATGGCTGGGATAAAATCTGAATTTACACATTAAGGCGTTGAGTAAAATAACTCAATTTAAAGTTGGCATGAAATCCTGACATAGGTATTTTGCATCTTCAGTCATTTTCTTGGATAAATTCCCTGAGAAAAAGTTTGTTCTGAGGAAAGGTATTGTGTTTGGATTGAGGAGTAAAGTCAACAAGATGTTGCTACAATAAGATTAACACATCCCTTATTTTAGTACATATCCTCTATAAACAGTGGGCTTCCACTGTAATGTTTCACTAAGTGCATGACTTACAGAACTTTGTATTCACGGAGCTTTTTCATTAAGAGTTTTGGTAGAGAAGGCAACTGTCACCATCAATAAAACTAGTATTGTCTTTAAACAAAGAGGAGGTGTTTATTAGTGCTAAAAGGTTAGATGCTCCCACATGCTCAAACACATAACACAACCCTCGCTCTCTGATAGGAAGGAAGAGTTGTTGTAAATTTGTTACACACTCAGCAGGGGGACATCTGTTGAAGAGAGGGACAAGGTGGGGTAAGAGGGGGTTGTTCAGACTACAGGAAACCAGCCAGAGCTCCAGAGCAGGAAAGAGGACGTCATGATTTTGTTATCATCAAGTGAGAGAGTTTCTTTGCAAGTCACATCTGTCTGTACATATGGTGCCTACATTGGTATACTGTGTTTTGTGTGTATTTATACTTATCAAACTATATAATTATGTATATTAATAATGTGGAGGTCTTTTGATGCTTACAATTCCTCTGACTCTTAAACTGATGTGCAACTCACACCAACCACATTGCTGAATATAGCACACACTCTGGGGGGTCATAACAAAACCCATAAAAAAGCATTAGGCTTTTCTTTGGAAAACCACAAAAGAGGGTGAGCGTAGCTGTATCTATGGAAGCAAAGGAAAAGGAGAAGAGATAGATGATAGCAGAGGAGACACTGAGCTAAATTAGATAGAACAGGATAAACTAAGGCTACATCCACAGTATGTTTTTGTTTAAAAAATGAGTTTTAAAATGAACACACCAGCATTTTAGCTGCATATCCGAACTGATCTCCACATCTATATTAAAACAAGTGAAAACGTCACTTGCCACTGAGCTTGTAGATTGTCTACTCCACAGTTGCAACAGATCCAGCGCGGGAAGAAAGTAGCCTACTTCTACAGACGAATGAAGAATAGCAATGTCGAAAAGCCACACAAGAGATATTTCTGCATGGTCCAACTGTTGCTGAAAGTAACATGGGAGTACAAAGCAACTATGGAGGCAGAAAACAGACTGGAATTTGTCGCAAAGCAAATACAGCGACTTGCACAGAACAAGTGTATGAGTGTTATTTGCGCAGTACAAAATATTTTAATAAAAATAACAAAACAAAACACTTTCAGTCCCATCAGGAAGCCAAATGTGAGTGTCTGCGTCATCATTTTTAAAGTCGTTTTTGGTGTTTGTATTCGCCAGTTTAGTCTGGACGGCAGGCATTAACATAGCAAAGGTCTGCGTTTTAAATCGAAGACATGGTGGTGTAGATGTAACCATAGAGCTTCGGAAGGCAACAGCCTACATTCACCTACAGCTACACGTCATGTAATCATGCTGTTAAAAATGAACAACATTAAATAGTTTACCAAATAATCTTCTATTGGAATTTTCATTAAAAATTGTCAGTTTAACTGATAAGTTTATAAAAAATTCTCCGCCAGATTCCCCTGAAGGGTTGGGTTGCAGAAGGCACGCATTGAAATGGTCCCCTCAAACTGAAACTTCAGCTACTTTTAGCTCCCTTCACTGTTAACACCAACACTTCAGTCCGTCCACATGCAGCCTAAATTTTAAGACTGTGTTACTGAACACATGGATCATGTGCACTAAAATGTGTGAATGCATTTGTGTATGCAGACACCTAATGTAGTTAAAAGAGAACCGCATGCACATCTGCTGTCAGTGTAAGTTTAGGAGTACGTCTGGCCTGTGACCCTGCTACTCTTCCTACAGTTCATAGTTCGTCGACAGCTGCTCCTTCAGTCAATGCATTCCAGAAATTAATTTGATCTTAGACAGTGCATTTGCTTCAAAAAATGTATTCCCTAGTTAAAGTTTATTGCTGTAGAGACAAATACACAGCACAGAATATTTTCTGAATTGACTATTTCTGCATACCCTAGAATTAATAGTCCAAACAAGTTTGTAGTATTATTACAACTACATGATTCTTGCATAGAGGATTCAAGCAAACATCAAACAATGGATAGAATAAAACAGAAACTATAAAAAAAATCCTTATATATAGTGCAACATTATATCTTTTGTTGAGAGACAGTTCAGATTTGTTTTGTTAACCTTTGTGGGCTCATCTTTCCTGTAGGGGATATTCTATGTGTATTGGGGTTTGGTTTCCATTTAGAAGCAGATGGTATGCACAGAGTTGGGAAAGGCCTTTAAACATGTAACTCAATACACCAAAACCACATGGAGACGTGGATACTGTTTCAAAATATCTGTTGAATCCGCTGAACCTTGAAATATCACCACTTATCTGTTTAAAATGAACAGGTATTATTGGAAAGGTTCAGAGGATTTTTCTACTTGAGCAACACAACGTCATTCCTGCCAGGTGTTTGGGTTTAGAGTCTGGGTTAAAGTCTGGGATGCAGATTGTTCCCATTTGACTATGAGATGAAAGCTTGTACTATTATCTGTAACCAACATCATGTTTAGATGTGTTCATGTTCACCTTCACAATTCATTCTGTGTATTAGAACACCACCTATTTCCTCATTTTTATCTGACTTTGATTATCTGTAAGGGTACTTCTAAACACTTATTTGTTTCTTTGTTCCTGTATCTGTAGTCAATTAGAATTAAGGTACAGGGTTTAAATAATTTCTAATCATATAAGACAAATCACTATTGCTATTGTAAATCCCTTATGTATTACATTATCTTGCACTACAATTAATTTAGTACTTTTTTTCCTGTTCCATATAGTGAATACATTAATTCAGCAATTATGCCTTCCTTACATCCTAAAAGTTTTTTTCTGCTCAAGCATCCCACAGCTGATTTCCACTGGACATTTTGCACAGGATTAATAAATAATATCACACCTTAAGAAAACAAAGACAAATATTTAGTTTAACTTCCTTGTGCAAATCATCCTGCTCAATACAAATTATATAATAGGAAGTAAATGTTAGCTGTAGCGGTTTCAAATTCCTGCTTAAGATATTCATGAGTCAAGAATTTTGGGACACAACATAAATGATTTCAACGTTTCTGTGACCCTCAGCGCTAACTGAAAAATTTGGAGTAAATAAAAAGAAACTGCATGAGAAATCTGGAAAGGAGATGTGGCTAATATGGTCTTACAGATATGCGTTATATATATATATATATAGGGATAGATAGATAGATAGTCTTTCTATTGCATCCAAACATCTTTTTAAAAGAGTTAATTCTTGCACAGTTCAGATGGAGGAAAATATAGAGCAAAAGTGGTTTATATCAAACAACTCCTCCTTTGGGGTCAGAGGAAAAAATTCACTGGCATATTCACCGTGAAAGATTTGGCCATTTCACATCTGCACAGGCTACAGTCATAGGGCCTACAACGCTTTTTTTCTGTCTCACAATCTACCCAACCCCCACCGACTTCCTTCTTTCTTCGTGTGTGTGTGTGTGTGTGTGTGTGTGTGTGTGCGTGTGTGTGTGAATAAGTTCATGTTTTCTCCCTCCACAGCACAAAGCTGCCATTGGTTGGCTAGATTTGTTGGAGGGAAAAAAAGAGCGAGTAGCTGGGAGAGTGAAGCAGGGAGATAGTGCTGACTCAGGCGCTCGGCCCATTGTTCTCGTTGTCTGGTAACCCTACACCTCCCTGCCTCCAGCCAGACAGCCCATTGGCCAGCCACAAGTGCTGGAGCCAGGGGGACTGCAGTGTTAAACAGCACCAAAAAATCTTATCTCTTCCTCCATTAGTCCCACAATGAGAGAATTCAGCAGCCAAAATCACAATGGACACAGGGCCTTTTAGGTTGCAATATCTCTGCTGCATCTTGACGAGCCAGAGAGAGTTATTTTGGTGATAATCAGGACATTTTATGTAGAGGGTTCTACTTCTTTGCTGTGCTGTTTTGACAGAAAATGCACACTTTGTAAGCAGGGCTTTCTACAAGTGTCGGTGTAACAGGTCTGTTTGTTGCATTAGAGCTCTGTGAGACCTTAACATTGAAGGTTTGTACAAATCGGTGACAAAACCAACCAAAATGAAAAACCAACATGAAGTGTTTTAAGTGGCTTCAGTACAGTAAAATTGCAAATTAGAACGGTACTTTTCAAGTTTCCATTGGCAAAATTGTGGATGGTACCAATAGAACCATTCCACCCTATCCCGATTCTTTGTTACCCCTCTAATATGCGTTTTTGGTTGAGAACAAGTGACAGTGAATGTAGTAGAGCAGAGGAGAAAGTTAGCAATAAATTGTTAATCTGGCAGTAAATGTACAATATACGTTATAGTGTATCAGTTAATAAATTCTGCAGCTTCTCAACGTTGGAATGAGCTAGGTACGGGTAGTAAGGGTGCTATAGCAAGAAAAGAAAACATAGTCACACATAAAAGACCAAATAGCATCAAAGACAATGACAGACACCACTAAACAGATTTGAAAATTTTACATTGTTTAAAATTTGGTCCTGAAGATGGTGGTGGCTCACATTGTCTTACACGTTGGTCCAAAATCTTCTATAGGTGTGATACTGGGCTGTCATCTGGTGACTGTAAAAATCGTAGCATTTTATTCGCATCATTTCCCTGCCACAACAGAATAAAATGTTGGCAAGTTGAATCTCTACGTTTTAATACGTTTAATGTCAACATTTTTACAATACAAATTTAAGAGCTGACTTTTTTAGTTGGAGGAGGATGGTTCAGTGGTGGTTAGAATGGTAGTGGTTAGATTGGTAGTCAGATGGCTGAAAGTTGGAAAAGCAACAAAGACTACTATTCAATACCATTGTTTGCTTCCTGTTGCTGGGATATTTGCATCTGTTTTTCTGGCAACCAGGAATTTTAACCCAAATCATTATCTTTCCCTAACCGTAACCAAGTGGTTTTTGTACCCAAACCTAAGCAGACCTTAACCACAGAGTGTGAAATATAGAGATTCAACAGGTTGGTTCGCAGAAATGTATAATGGCAACATTTTATTCTGGCAAATGTTTTGTGTTCAGTCATTGTGCGACCCAACATATTCATCTTGCAACTATGAGTTTGTCATTTCCTAATGCTGGTTTTGATGCATTTCACAGAAAACAGCAACATTTGGCATGTTTTTCACAGTGCTATTTGACAGAAGAGTAGAACTGAAGATGCAGACAAAGTTCCTGAACGCTGTCATGTGATTTAGTGATCTTTCTGTTCTGGTATAGACTTTTATAACCGTAAACATAGAGCATATTGTCACATACCACAGGGGAAATGATACGGGGGAAATGCTCGCCTTCGGGAGACAGATTAGCAGGTAACAAATCAAGACTTGACAGGAGAGGAAAGTGAGAGTTGCAGCAGTGCCAGTAATGGGATCCTCAGTTAACTAGGCCATTTAGATTCTCAAGGTGATAAATAGGTTGTGCCTACTAAGAAGGGCTGAGTTTCGTGAGATGAAACTTGTAAGGAAGAAGCTGAAAACTTTGTTGTATAACATATTTTATTTCACTTTGCATCATATTTCTCTCTACTTGTCTTTGTATCATGTTCATGAGAGTTGTACATATTAAATAACATTAAATGCTATTATTATTTCCACAGGTACAATAAAAATAAAACAGTTGTACTTTTGCTACAGCCATTGTCAGCCACTGTTAAAAACATGATTATGCGTCATTATGTGTTTTACCATAGACAAAGAAATAAATAATTTGTGTATCCACCTCGTGATTCGTATCCACTCCAAAACGTAATGGGTTCTTCCTTGGCCTGTGCTACACCCTTCCAGTTTCATGAAAATCAGACCAGTAGTTGTTGCGTACTCCTGCTGACAGGAAAGCAAACCTGACCAAATACATAACATCCTTGGTAATAAAATACATATGCATAAATTCAGCATAAATTAAATAGCACTTTTTCATCAAATAAAGTGGGAGAGTGGGAATAGTTTCATTTAGTTATGTTTCTTTCTTTGTATACCTTACAAGGATGCCACACTACATAAAAAATGGTAATTAGTAGTCCTTGTGATTAAAAATTCAAAAGATTTTCTTTCATTAATTTGAACGATTCATCAGAAATAAGCCTTGTCTTAATCTTCCACTGACGAGAACAAGACAAACCAGTCCAACCAAAATTCAACCAATACCTGGTGGTAGGAGAGACCCATCTCCTAAAAGGCACAACTAGTCATCATGTTTCCAGATAAGACAAACAACCATCCTACATTAAATGAAAAAAAGTACCTGCTTCCATTAGACACCTGCTAAATGTTACGTTATTGAACAGCAAGTGGTTATAGCATTTGGAAACTTTCACTATGTTAATAAGTGCCACATTTTCAGTTGTGTCCTTCATTAGTACTGTGGGAAGTTCAACATATTCTGGAATAGTGGATAAAATCCAAAATCCACGATAGTGGAATAGTGGATAAAACGTTAAATTCAGTAATTTGTGGGATTTTTATTAGAAGAGCAGAAATGTGACAAAGGGAACCCTGAGAGCACACATATTTGAAGATGTAAAAGACGTACACCCTCAGGCACTGTTCGGCCTACATGCATGTTCACACGGATATATCCACCCTCATTGGCGTTCTTTACGTTCTCAACAGCAGACACATCACATAGAGTCACAACAGTCCATTACTACACTCTCACAGCTGAGACATTGTTTGCCTGTGACACCGTACAATTAGCTGTTTTTCCCATGTGAGACAATTGATTCCCCTAAGCCTACGTTTATTAGATTCCGCCCTGGTTGCATGAATATGGAGGAGGGCTGGTGGTGGGGATACAATGCCCTGGTCCTGTCCAAGGCTGCACATCAAACTTGGTCATGGATTGAAAATTCTGCCCACAGCCACTACACAAGACAACAAGCCTCTTTCAGTTGGTGGGGCAGCTCAGGCTCTGCCTTAGCAGCATGGTTTTGTGTGTTTTTGTGTACACCTCTAAACAGTAGGTTTAGTGTCATTTATTCATGAGCAGAATTACATTCCAAATGCAATAAATTGACTGAATCTGTAAAATTGATGGTAAAGTTTGACAACTCACTAGATTAGTTTCCCAGATTACACTGTGAGCTCAAGACCCACGGTGACAGGGTTGCTGTTTGTTTTTCAACTCTCCTTTTGTGTGAAGCTCAATCACGAGGGATGAATTATCAGTGAAAAGACCAAACCTAGCTCACTTTGAAAATTTTCACCCTTTGAAAACGCAACTGAGCCTGCTGTGACATATTTATGAAATTTAGGATACGCACAAACACAAAAACTGGGATGATGTCTGATTAGGTGCAACCAAATAAAAGCTGTCATTGGTGCATTTACGTATCAGGTTACAGTTGACTTTCTCCAATATGCTGATTTCAGGTGAAGTCATGTAAAAGTCATGAGAAATTTGATTCCCACAATCAAGGGTAAGGCAGGGGATGAGATAAACCTGGGTTCCACTGCTAGATTTTTCCTGGGGAAAGCTGATTTCTTTGCAAGGTTTTTACATGTATACATGTACTGTACACGGCAAAGATTTCATTGTTAAGACAGCAGAGCAGCGAGATGAAAGGAGAAGGCATTACAAATGTCAGTATGTCTTTCTATTCCTAATTGCATCCAAAGTCTAACTAAAACTGAAGTTAATACAAAGTAGCATTTCTGAGTCTAAATAAGCCAGTTTACACCACAAAAAATGTGGTAATACAAAGGTTGTGCTGCAAAATAAGGTTGGAGGTAAGGGACAAATCTGATTAATGTCCTGCTGCATGTATACCTGGATGCGCGGTAACCAAAATATAACATTGCATGTCAACAAAGTGATAAATTTCCTACTTAACCTGATTTCTCTGGGTGACCCGGTTCATGTAAATGCACTACATGTTTGAAGTGAGTTTCATGTGGTTTATTTTTCACCTCCACCCTGTATACTACAGTCACTCCCCTCATTTGTCTTCACTCCCTTCATTCTTGGCTTCCTCTCCACTCCTCTTTTTCCTCCCCTCGCCTCTTGGTTCGGGGTGTACAATCAGCTGTCTGGCCCCCTTTTTTCATCCCCATGTTCCTTCAAAGAGTCAAAGCGGGGCCTCTCTGAGGTATTAAATATCTTTATTAAACTGCTGCTTCGTTGGCTCCCCCTCAGCCCCCTGCCTGCTTCTTTTCTCCTCTGTACACCCCAACTATCCCCACAAACTTGCCCCTGTCGGCTTCTCTTCAAAGACTCCCGCCATGCGGCTTCTGCCGGCTGCCTGCCGCGCTGCAAGATCATGCACAATAGCCTACGCTGGTCCCCGCTGCGTTAAACCAGGCAAGCTCCACCACACTCGGATGGGCCACATCTGACAGGGGGACTTTGCCCAGGCGGAGTGCACAGGATCAGGGAGTTGAGTGAGACAGAGGAGGAGGGGGTGAAGATAGTGGGGAGAAGGGAGAGTGGATTTTGTAGGCCAGCTGTGTCATGGTTTAGTGACTGGTATCAAAGACTGGCTCTGGAGTAACCAAGTTGTCCCACCACATACAAACACAGGCAATACATGCATCTTTTGCTGGTTTCACTCATGCGCATAGTGTAACTGTGTGTGTGGGTGTGTATGTGTGTGTGTATATGAGTGGAACACCTTCACACACACAAACCCACACTCTTTAACAGATGGTTCCTACAAATGAGCCAGACACCCCTCTCTCAGAGGTGACTACACTCCGGGGTGTTCCTAACTTGCATTATGTTAAATCTTTAAACTGTGACTTTACACGTCGAAGTCAGTCACAGTTGTGGGTGATGATATTCATGTTTTTTAAAATTAGTTTCAGGGGCCAGGATTATTTATTTCTAATAATTATTAAGTAATTCACAACTATTTGAGGATGATTTATACTATAGCACACCAACATACTTCTTGTCAAAGCAGCCACAGCAACAACAACAGAAACTAATGTATGAAAACTGCAAGGAGATGAGGAGAGACAGCACCTGAACAAGAGATAGATGTGACCCACGACCAGTTCATCATAGTTTAGAATAATGCAGCGCAGTGAGGATACAAAAGTTGAGCCTTTGTAAAGCAGATCTACTTCATACACTAGTACTAGATTTAGTTCAGACACTTCACTGATAAACCACTGAACTTTGAGCAACATTAGGCGCAATGATCAGAGAAAGTTTTCAAATTTATATTCAAGCCCCCTCTCTCTTGCTCGACCACATGAGCTCTCTCGCTTGACATTAACCCATTTTCCATGGTTGGACATGGCTGGCCCTACTTTGTATATTCTGATATATTGATCATGTTTGTCAAGTTGTACCTGTCTGATCGAGAATCAAGTCAGTTTTTCTGTTTTCATGTTACCAGACCACTCGATGCCATCTTCAGCTACATACAAATCTCACCTACTGTATGTAAAACAGTCATCAGAATAAAATCGATTTTGCTGTTCTGTGAATGCATGGAGAGTTAGAAATTGCGATTGGCCTGAAGCCACAACGTTACCCTATTACCAGCCCATCTATGTGTGGGTGCCCCATTGACTGATTTGTATGTATATATATATGAGTGGCTGTCTTTTATAGTTTTTGACCTTTCCAAAATTGTTTTGTTCTTATTAAATTTTATTTAAATATTCTTTTTAATATGTTTTATGATGACCCGAGATGATAAGAGAACTGTGTGGATTAATCACATGTGAGAAGTGGCTTATAAAGCTTCTCCTTGAGAAGCAAGTCTTGCCACATCACTGCTGAATTGTCTGCAGTATTAATTATTTACACACAACAAAGCTTTTCCAAAACTCGCCACAGGTATCTGTTCTTAAGAAAGACAGCTGAATGTTTCTTGCTCTTCATACACAATATATTTTTGAATGCACAGAGTTTGACATATTGACACAGGTCAATAAATCCATTAAATAATGAAAATACATATGGATGGATAAAATATGGGTGTGTCACAAGTAGATTGTTTATTCCAATGCTACATGACAAAACATTAATATAGAGGGACTTCGGACTAACATAATCTAATGCATGAATATTGATTTTAAAAAGAAAAAATACATATTTATATAAACAGTATGGAATAGACATTTCAGATCATTAATTTATCTGACTTCTGTATAGTGCCTTTTGTATTACATACTCCCTGTGTAGACCACATTCCCCCAAATGTACAAAGTATTTAGATGTAAAATTAAAAATGTTTCCCAGTTTGCCTATACTAACATCTCGGTCATCTTCCCCAAAATCTCAGTGTGTCATCCAATGACCCAATCAGTGTAAAACACAGTTTTTTCCTTGTTGACTGGCTCCTTCCAGTGTGAAGTGGCTGTAAAACTACACT
>JAPMOB010240947.1:0-19850 GCA_029875015.1 Lepomis gibbosus | reverse complement strand
ACACACACACACACACACACTACACACACACGCACGCACACACACACACACACACACACACACACACACACACACACACATACTGTGTAACTCAGTTACACACTCTTATGAGAGACAGTGCGTGGCCGTCAGTATGTATGATGTATGGAGTGTGTTTTTTAGCACATCGAGGGAATTCACACTCTGTGTGCAGTGTGGTAGCAGGAGTTTAGAGTAAAGACTTTGTATGTTTGTGTGGTATATGTGTGTTTTTCGCAGGTAATTTTTGGTACTTTGGATTGTCAGGGTTGTTTTCGCATGCCAGCATGCAAAAACCGCTTCTATGCAAATATGTCATGATTATATATATGCTTGTGTATGTGCACAGAAGGGGACCACATCATGTGTTTTGAATTGTGCAGACAGACAGTGTCTTCCATTTCTCCCCTCTTTCTCTGCCTCTCTCGCTCTTCCTCCCTGGGCCACCAGTAGTGGTAATGGGGAGGGACCTGTCAGCTCACTTAATGCAGCTAATGTTTGCCTGCGCCTGGGGACACGAGCACAGAGACACACATAGTCCTGACACACACAGCGCTCCGCTCTCTCCCTCTGTCACCACTCTGTCACTTTCCCTCTCTTCTGCCTTCCTCCCCCTCCTTCCCTTGCTCTCCCACTCCCTGCATCCCTCATTCTCTTCCAGCTTCTTCCCCACACTGCACTGCACCCAGTTTCTAAATATTTTGCTGCTTTGTTTTTCCTCACAGCTTGAAGCTTTTAAGGCCACGGTTATTATAATCACCTTCATCTTCCATATTATTTATGTGCTCTTATTATTCCAAATGACCACTCCACTTGAACACCAGTGAAGTGGTCTTTTTCAAATAAAATAATCTTATTTTACATTAAAGAATTAGACTAGCTTTATTCTGTGCTTTTCTTATTGTCCACAAATCCCATGAAAAGACCAAAAACTCAGCCACAAGCCCATTCATTCTTAATAAAGATGCAAATTTCTAACGAGTCACAAATATTTTTTTTTTTTTTGAAAAAAAAAGCAGGACATTAGTTTTTGGTACGTTGCTCAAAGGGGAGAAAATGTGTATTTGTTGTAAACAATTTTAGATGTGAATTAGTACACATTTGGTGCATTAGTGAGTGTTTATTAAGGATACTAAATGTGGGATTGACTCAAAATGGTTATATTTATCATAATGATGGAACATGTCTTCCAGTGTAATGATGTGACTCATTTGTGTTTTTAATAGTTTATAGATGGAGGTGTATGGCACAGAAGAATAAGCTGTATCAGGCTTTGGCTACACAGACAGTACACTACTTGCTGAAGATAAAGTCATTATTGTTTTCTGGCTTTTCAAGGGATTTGATGACATTCAGAAAAATATATTGTATCATCATCTTTGTCATTTAGGCCAATTTAAACCAAATCAAATAAAAGAGTTAAGGTAGGGTCTGATCCACTCCTCCCTTTGCTTTGCTATAGTCACACCACAAGAAATAAAAATATCTAGATATTTTGAATGCAATATTTTGCTTTAAGCTTGTAAATACTGCTAAAGGCATGTCCCTGTAACTGAACATAAACAAATACAAGCCAGTGGAGAGCACAAGAAACAGCTACAAGGACAAGCAGGGAAGCTTAATAAAAACAAATGGGTTATAGAAACAAAAAATGCTTTCTTTTTCTCTTTTCCCTCCTCCCTATCTACTGCCTCCTTCCATCTATTCTTCCCCTATGCTTTGTCGCTCTGATGAATATCACCCAAGCAAATCAGAGATGCAGAGGAATCTCTCATTTCTCACCCCTCTTTCCCCTCTCCTTATCTCCCCCATTCACTTCACTCCCTCTGTTTCTTTGGCTCTCCTGTCTTTCTCCCTCTCAACCCGATTTCCTTATCTACCTACCCTTACTCCCCCTTGCGTATGTGGATCTCATTCTCTCTCATTATGATGATTTGAGGTTCAGCTTCAGTTGCTGCCCCATTAAAACCAAGCAACAGCAGCAGTAAGTCTTTCTTTTCCTTACACTGGAGGCAGACAGCTAGTCAGCCTCATAAGATGGCCTCTATTCTGCATACTACATTATAAACTGAAATACAAAAATGGTCCGTGTCTGTGCTGTTCTTGTATCCAAATATAATATGTTGGAATTCTCTCATGCAGCAGAGATGGTGGAACACACACCGACATGCTGAATGACCTTGGCAAATGGCACCTCTAGCCAAACTGCCATATCTCAGTGCCAGCCCTTGATGAGACCTCCCACTCTTTAGGGAGGGATGTTGAGGACTGTACAGGGATTAGACAGAAGAGGAGGAGGAGGAGGAGGATGGCTTTCTGTTGTAAAACCCAGATGTGGGTAAGAGATCGGGGTACGGGAAGGGGCCAAGAGGTTGCCCAGGCTATTTCACGCTATCCTACTCTGTTCTACATGGCTGGATCCATATGTATCTGTACTCCGAGAGTTCATCCACTGCGTTTGGACTGTGTGTTATGTTATAGCACCAGTTACATGCTGATGATTGTGGCATCAAGAACATTTTACTGCTGTCTTGTGGTCCTCTGCACTTCCACTAACAGTTAGTCAGGGAAGACACCACTATTTTTGAATTTTGAAAAATCTTTTGGTGTTGACCAAACATATTAAATTAAGTTATAGTTGTAATCCTGTAAGTTGATTTTATTTAGATGAGAAGCCTGTCTTTCATGGTCAATTCAGAGTTCTTACTGGAAAGCTTTCCTAACTGGCATTCTCTTTAATGACACATAGCAGATAAGGTGGTTTAAATGTCCTTCAGCCAGAAGGATCATTGGTTGATAGAACAGCAATCAAACAGTGAATTCATCTGATAACTGAGAGGTGGAGAGGAAATTGGAATGATAATAGTATTCCTGCTTGAACTTTCATTAGGATGGTAAGTTTGCCTTTGTCAGAGAGGCCTTTGAAGTTCAGATGGATGGACATTAGATTAACATTATTCATATGTTGAAGGGATCCATGTGTTTAGGAGGATGGACTTTTGTGAAGTGCAGATTTGTATCCAATGCGGGCACAACCTATTTTGGTAGCCATGTTGGCTTTTTTCTTTGCTAAATGAGTGTGCAGTCAGTCAACAATCAAGCTACACCTCAAGCTGTACCTCTCAGGTTACTAAGGAAATAGTGACTGTGCTAACATACTCTGTCCTAGTACACAGTGAACTAGACAGATATAATTAATTAATTGTGTTGTGCTGTGTCTACTAAAGCTGGTTGAGAGGTTTTCAGCATTAGTGGTTTGTAATAACAATATCATTATGCTAATTACACTTTCCCATATTCTAATCTGTCTTGGCCTAATTCTACCTTGCACGCATATGACTCTGGACATGTGCAAAATTATTTCAAAGCTTAAAAACGTGTCTGGATGTTTGTCCCTTATATTATATTAAATATGGAACAAACACTTATTTGCCATATAGAGCACTTAATTTGATTTCTGATTTATTCTAAACATTCAGAGCAAAATGATGTATGATCAAACATGATTAATGTAATACGTCCTGCATGTTCTTTCATTGTGTTCATTTGTTGCATGGGTGATTTTTAGACCACAACTTTATCCAGGATCACCAGGACCCTACGCAAAGACCAATGTTCTAACATGTTCTCAAGGTTGCTCATATTGATTCTTTTAACAGGGATTTTTCACAGCTCATTTGTTTGATCAAATTTTGTCTTGCATAAAGGAAAGTAGCAGTATAGTGACAGTAAGTAGCCGTTTTATTTACATGACCTTTTGAGTAAATCAAAAGGTATGGGGATTGTTTGTAAAGAAGCAAAGTTAGCAGGTTCAAGTTCTGTCAGTCATGACTAAGATGAGAGAGCTACAGTACCTTGATTGTGACATATCAGTTACTCCCAGTAACACCCAAACCCACAGTTATGAACAATTCTAGGTTCTGTTGCAGACAGCTGAGGACAATCGTCTTCAGCTAGAATTTGATTTCTGAGTCCTAAAGTGTGATCAGGGGCTTCCAAATCCCTCTCTCTCTCACTCCAATTTGTGGAACAGTGAAAAACTGAGGATGGCCAAAAGCAGTGCTACTTCAGATTTCACTTGACTCTGTGGTACACGGCTCACATATTATACACACATCCATCATTCATAACTGTCATATCTAACAGTGACAGTAACCAACCTTTTTTAATCACTTAAATTTGCACGCGACCCAGTACACAGGATAAGAGGTTGACGATCATTGATAGATGGATTCTATTCACCGGTCTGTGGAAGTACTGCTCCATATGTGAAAAACATTTATAAAACTTTTTGTGGCACTTGTAGAAGCTGTGCAAAATCTGATAAATCTCCTCAAGAGTCACTTGAGTCAGTGTTAGTTGGGTCTGAAGATGAAAACAACTGAGCGTATGTAGTTGGAAAGAAGTGACCTTAACAGACCTCTGTAGCCCGTGCCGCATCTCTCATTGAAGCTATTGGCTTGAGGCTACATTAGCTGCCACTAGCAAAACACAGTTGAATCTCTGACCGAACTGTCGTTGGTCAAATTGCATAGTGGGTAATGTAGGCGCCAGGTTTTGACAAGGTAAAGTAAAACTTGGAATAAAAAAAACATAAATTTTGATGCTTTTTTAAAGCTGTCCACCGTCGGTCTGCCAGTGTTATAGGGGTGTAATGCTAAATTGGTGGAGTACTATGGACTACTTTATTTTCCCCCCACATTTACAGTATATGACTTCTTGCTATAGTATAAAGGTCACTGTTGAATTGTGTGTATCCAATGGGCTGCAGCTATCTGTAATGCTAAATGTAATGTAGGACAGTGTTAACAGTATCAGCCCATCAAAGTGAAAGAAACATGGTGTTTATTGAACCGTTGTACTGCTGTTAAGCATGCTTATCTCTAAGAATCGCACATCCACAATGCCATGGGATGCTGGATCAGCTGACAAGACCACAAAGCACGCTTGACTTGCCACTCTGTGTCTATATGCAGGTGTGTGCCTGCATTTTCCATGTATTGGCAGTGGGGACTTTGTGCTTGACTGCTTGTGTAACTGTACATATGCTGAGTACGGTATGTTTGTGTGACAAGGAGACAAAAGAATTCCCAGACAAGAGATTGTGAGAGAGGAAGAGACAGAAAAGCTGGATACATGAAAGCTCCAAATCCTCCTCTAGCATCAATGTCCTCATCATCATCGTTGTCATCATCCTCTCTGGGATCTTCCCACTTTTTCTTCCAGTCCTGAATCTGTCTTTCCTCCTCGTAGTTCCTCTTTGCTTTCTTCCTCTTTCCCTCTCTTTTTCTCTCCTCTCTGTGTCTTCCTTATGTCCCCTCCCCCTTGCTCTGGCAGTGACACTGGGCTAAAGTGGGACAGAGTGTAGGGGGGCAGTGAGGCAGAAGAGACAGAGAGACAGCCAGACAGGGAAGTAGAGGAATCTGCCCCCCCCCCCAAGTACGTATCTCGGGCACTCCTGGCCCCTTAGGCCTA
Organism: Lepomis gibbosus; assembly: GCA_029875015.1. NCBI lineage: Eukaryota > Metazoa > Chordata > Actinopteri > Centrarchiformes > Centrarchidae > Lepomis > Lepomis gibbosus. The sequence goes on along the minus strand of JAPMOB010240947.1, from coordinate 14,357 downwards.
CCCTCAACGTCTGGGGGACCCGCTTTTAGCATGTCACCACTACTCCACTCCAATCTCTAACATCTGTCTCTGCAGCAGCTCTTTTGCTTCCCATCATCCCTCATTTCTTTGACTCCACCTCCTCTTCATCCACTTTTGGGTCTCTGTTGCCAAGATGCCCAGCAACAGCAGCAAGGGTGCATCATCACGGTGGCACAGGCGAACGAGGGTTGCAAGGAAAGGAATGCGGAGGAGAATTGCCCCCCACCCCCTTCCCAACCCTTCCCTCGCTTCACATCCGCCTGCCATGCAAGGTGCACTCAGCCACACACAGGCCTTGCTCCCCAGTGACCCCCTGCTCCCTGAGATTCAGAATGTGTCACTGCGGTGCTGTTTACATGCTGTGGCACTGTAGTACTCCCACTGAGGAACAACATAGCTTTACAAAGGGCAAGGCTACATTGATTTGTGTGAGAGTTTATCACATGCATGCCGGCAGTCACCCTGTCTCTCTGTCTTCCCCATGCGCACAGACCCATGTGCACAAAAGACGCAGCATTGTGTGCAGAAACCTGTGGTTACACAGTATCATTAACTTGCTACGAGTAGACGGTGGGATCAAGTTAAAGCTGAACAGAAAGTCAGTGTGCTGCTTTCAGAGGATCCATGATCATACTCTTTTCCCTGTTTGCCATGTTGTTCTCTTCATAATGGATGACAATCACACAAAACCTGACCTGTGTGTGCAATTGCCTGTTTAAACATTGTTATTTTTGTGTTTTCCACAGCAGAAATAAGGTGACGCTTTAGTTGAGTTCACTGTGTGTGTGTGCGTGTGTGTGTGTTTATAATACATTAGGTATGTCCCGTTAGCCTTCTCATGACTGGCGAGCATGTCTGTATCTATTATCTATGAGACTAAATAATTAAGGACTAAAGCAGCACAATGCACCGCGTGTTGACTAGTCTGGAGTATGAGTTTGTAAGTGTCAATGTCAGTGACCAAATGGAATCGCAGGTCAGTGTTGCAGGAGCCAATCTTTGGATGTTTGTGTGTGCACATCATTTTAAAACATGCATGAAAAAGAAGAATCTGAGAAGAAACAGTTTGTGTCACTTTGGCGGCCCTTATTTTAGTATCCTTTCCTTTCATCCCATTTATTAACAATTTTCTCTCCATTTCTTCTTCCATACATCCAACCCTGCCTCCACCTTGCTGCTTGAAAATTTATGGCCATTCTAATTAGTGGCCTTTAGCCATTACACAGGGAAAGACCAAGATGAAGACACAGAGAGTGGGCCGATGATAAAAAGAGGCAGATTATCAGATTTTTTCTTCTTCTTCTTTCTATTCCTTTTGGTTTGGATGAGTGCATTTTTCCATTTCCTTTATTTGTTTCTTTTTTTTCTTACTCTTTCTCCCTCTGTAGTCTCAAGCATGAGTTGTTCAGAGAGGGTGAGGGGTGTGTGGGTGTAAGGGGTGTCACCTTCTAACAACCGATATAGAAAGAGAAACCAAGAGACAGCAGCAGCAGGAGGAGAGACCGAGGTAGAGAACAGAGAAACCAAGGAAACAGATGGATATGGAGATAGGGAAAGACAAAGAAAACATGAGACATAGTGGTGGTGGTCATGGGGAAGGCATCAGCGGGCATTTGACGGTGACGCATGCCTTTTTAATGAGTGCATTAGTCCTCTGCATACCTCTCCTCAGATCACTGCAACATGCTGAACCTGGTAAACAGATGCAGCAAGGGAGGAGAAGAAGTATGAGAAGGTCAAGGGTTGGGGCTGAAAAACCAAAACACTTGTAGAAAGATAAGAATAGACCGAGTGAGTCTTGTGTTTCCTCTTCAATTATTCTGCCTCTCGTAACCACGTGCGTCCTGCACTCATAAAGAGAGAAAAAGAGACAGAGCCTGTGAAATTCACATAACTCTTCTTTATTAACCTTCTCCTATTATTTTGACATAACCTATTCCCAGTCCTTACACAAGCTTTTGTCTCTGGTTGAGTCAAAGAAAATGTGGCAGTAATATGCCATCCTTGCGGCTCTTTCTATGTGTGGCTTGTTCTCAGTAGCACTTAACTATTATAGACTACTTTGAATGTGAATAGAGAGGAGAAGAAGTGTCATTCATTTCATACTAGAGAGAGAAAGAGAGAGAGAGGCTCAGATAGGGAGAGAGCCTTTTGTCGCTAGGTCTAGATTTCCCTTTGTCAAACACATGTCAATTCTTCAGACCCAACAGAGGAGAAGAGAATATGAAAATTATAGCAGCAGAGGAGAAGATGAGGGGAGAGGATGGGTTAGAAGGCGGGAGTGGAACAGAAGAGGAGGGGGGGTGGTATTGATTTGACACTCAGGGAATCACACCACAGCTCTGTTCATTTTCATCCATCTGCCCTTGTAATGGGGGTGTTAATATGACAGGTAGGAGGAGAGGGCAGGAGGGGGATTTAGGAGGATGAGAACATTTTATTAGAATCCAATCGTTATTATCCTTCACCCCTGCCCACCTTTCAGCCCCTACACACACGGACATGCATGTCTGCACTGGTGCATACCTCCAGATGTGAGTGAAGGTGGGGTGAGGGTGTTAATTACATGTTGGGTCTGAATGGACTCACAGTTATACAAGTCATGTTTTATATAGTGTGTCTGTGTGTGTGTGTGTGTGTGTGCACGCACGAGTGTGTGTGCATGCATATTATATGTTGCAAGAAGGGCGCTTAGATACGGTATGAGCAGCTCAAATGAAATAGCTTTTAGTAGGCCTTCCCAGTGCCTCCTTGAAATCAGCTATAATAGGCCCTTGGTAATTATCAAATAAATTAGCTAGGGGAAGGAGTGGAGGAGGAGGGATCAGGACTGACTCTTTTTCACTCTGAAAAACTTCTTCTTTACCTGCTCACTACTAGAACAATGCTTTAGATTTTTTGAAAACCTAATTTCTGCATACAAGCATGTTGGTGTGAACACATGCTGTTGTTACCCAAATTAGTGTTGGTTCTATTGTAGAGTGAAGCATGTTTTATGATTACACTTATGATAAACAAAATTAATTATTATTATACTTAATATTATTATTTCAGTAGATATTTATAGTGTGGAATTGGTCACCCTGTTATGACAGTTCAGTCAGTGGACACAAGAAAACATTTTTTGTAAACATCTAAGAAGTGAGAGTTGAAATATTATATATTCTTGTCCTTTATGACATGCAATATATTTCCAGAAGTACCTACATAGCTTTCTCACCATCAAAATATATGGAAATAATTGGAAATGTTAGGATCTAAGTTTATCAAGGATAGTTATTACTTCACTCTTTTTGCAACCAATATTTTTTACTCACTTGTTATGCCAGGACAACTTAAGGAACTCGACAGTAACTTGGCCCAACATGGTGTCACATTTGTGCAAGCTACACCACTAGATGACCATTTTGGATTAAAACAAAGTCGTACCTGTGTTGCTGCTGTTGGTGCTCTATGAGCTCTTGCTATAGTTTTGTGCACTTCACTGATCCTCTTGTATGTTTTGCTGCTTGCAAAGTTTCTCCAGAGTGCAATTGTTTTCTGCTTGTTTGTTAAACCATTTTATTGACTATTATGCCCTTTTGTATATAGTGTGTATTTGACACCATATTTACCCACAAATACATCAGCCTTGTTTATCTATGTTAAATGCTCTGTTATGGAATGTCTCTGGTAGGGAGTTAATTGACTGCAGGTATGCTGAGCTGTGGCAATGGGCCATATGCCACATTACTATTATATTACTCTGCCACAGTATTCACTGTAGCTAAGATTTCCCTTAGAGACACACACACGCACGCGTGTGCGCGCGCACAGAGTTTAAATGTGCCAGCCCTTGCAGCACTGAGACTTGTATGATGGGACTTCACACAAGAAGGTTTTCCTATTTTGGGCTAGAGCAGTGGAGCTGTCCATGGTGCTACCTCAGCCAGTATTCCTGAACATTTTGAAATGTAGCTGTCCATGGTGCTCATCTGCTAAAGACTTGGACCATTTCTCCTAACTGCACCATTTCTCATGCACTGATGTGAGCAAGGGTGTACCTTTGTACTTTTATGCTCTTTTTGCTCGCTGGGTGGTGCATAACTACTTGAGTTAGTTAAGGTGGATTTATCTTATCTAACTCTATTGATGAACATTAGCTATAATGGTAACCTCAACTCTAATCCATCATTTAAACATCCTTACACATCCTTACACTTTATTCCATTGTAGTAGAAATTCTAGTAATATATAGTCTGCTCATTAAATCATGGGCAGGTAAAGAGACATTTCTGAGGTCTCGCAGTTTTTTGCACTTGTTAGGGTTAGGGTAGTCGAGAATTACAGCAGAATTCAAAATTCAAATGCAGTTTGTCACTACAGCTAAGATGGAGCTTAAAAAACACTGTAGGTCCATTGCCAATGATGAATGTGGGACAGCTTGTGTGTGTGTGTGTGTAAGATAGAGACAGAGCCAATAAAATTAACAATGTAATGATAATGGGATAGATGGAGACGTGCAAGGAAAGAAATAGAAGGAAAAAAAAGGAAAAGAAGTTGAATCAGAAGGAGGAGAATAAGTAAGGAACGTGTAGGTGTACAAATTGCAATTGATTGCGAGACAGTGGGCGTAAGACTGTGTAGGTTGTGAGACAGATTATGAGTGTACTGCATGTGTGAGTGTTTGCATATCTGTGTGCGCAAGTCCATTTGTACAACTGCTGGTCTGCATTGTACTGAGCCCTTGGTCCAATTAGCCTTAAAATCTGAAAGGCAAACGGACAATAATGTTCATCACAGTCTACAGCATGTGTTTTTGTTAAAAAGCACGGATTGAAAAATATGGTGACATGATGCATGGAGAGATGTGTTGAGCTCTTCTGTGGCCTATAGCCCAGGCCTGTGAATCAATTACTGATCCATTCATCAGTTCCTCTCCTCTGATCTCCATCGCCATCATTTAAATGGCTGATTCCGTTTTTACCTCTAATGAAGGGCACTCACACACACAAAGCGTGCACACATACACGCCAAACACACATGAAACGGCCACTTGAACATGTCGCTGTGTGCCACTGCAGCGCCCCCTACCCAGCTGTTGTCACGTGAGTGCACAGGCCCTAGCAACAGCGAGCGAGAGAGCGAACAAAAAAGATCCTGGCGAGAGCAGGGGAGAGAGGAATGGGTAAAGAGAGGGAGAGATGGGAGGGGGGGGGAGCCATAGAGCATTAATAAGTGATGAGTCCAACAGTGTGAATTGCTGTTAGTTAACATTGCTGCAGCGCCGCCTTCATTTGCATGGCAGCACTAAGAACAAACCCCCTTACTTACGCCATTTCCTCTCTCGCTCTGTTTCTCTCCAATATCACTTTATTTCTTGCTTTTACTCAATGTTTTATCTATTTCTGTCTTCCTTTTCTCTGTGGTCTTGCCAGCATCTCAAAATCTCTTTTCTTAGCTTCTTTTTTATCTTTCATTTCTGCCTGATTTGATCCTCCTCTCCTCCCAACCTCCCTGATGGCTACAGCATTCCCATATTAATGATTGTCTTTGCTCATACTTTTGCTCTTTTGTTGCCATTCTTTCAGTTTGATGATAATTTGTTGAAAATGGCAGCTGTATACTATACTGGAATATATTTAGCTGTGCCTTTCCTGCATCCCTTCATCTTCTGCCTCCATCTTTACCTCCTCTTCCATCTCACCCCCTCCCCTCCTTTGTCTCCCCCACCTAGAAGAGGGGTGTCCTCTCTCTGGGGGAACTTTGGGGAAGACAACTGATGCTCCAGGGCTCCCTAATCCTTTTTTCATTGTGTCTCTCTTTCTCTCCGTTCCTGTCTCCCTGTCTCGTTATTTGCATGTATGTGTCTGCAAGATTTCTGGCATACATGAACACACACAGACACACACACATACAGATTCAGAAGCAGCTTCACTCTGCACTTGGCTTGACTTCCAGCCTCAGGCTGATCAGCTGAACTGATTCCATTACTTACAGACCCCCCTGAAAGAGAAGGAAAAGGAGCACAGACTAGAAGGAGAATAGGCAGAGACAGAAAGAGGTAGAGGGCAGAGAGGAGATTGGAGGATGAGAAGCAGGGAATGGAGAATAGATGTCATGCAGAAAATGTTAAAAAAGGGGAGGGAAAAGGTTGGGAAATAAGGATGAAGTGAGGGAATTTTGTGCCTCCCATGGGTGTGGGATAGACCTCAAAAAATCTCATCCTGCCTCCCACAGCAAAAAAAAGAAAACAGACACAGAAGCACAGATATACATACACACACACTCTACAACAACAACAACAAACTCCTGGAGGCGTAGGCAGACTAGACGAGAATTGATCTCCTCTCCCACAAGGAGAAGCATGCAAGGGGAGAAAGAAAAGGGAGAGAAAGAGAGACAGAGGAAGACAAGGAGCGATTGCTTTTACCCATGTGTGGTTCTCAGGCCTGGAGGCCCCTCATTCCTCTCACTCTTACTCCCTCCTCTGTCACTCCCAACGGCATGTTTCTCTTTATCTCCCTATCTCTCCCTCCATCAATCACCATCTGCCGTCCTCCTCCCTGTAGGGTCAGCCCCACTGTCTCCCTCCATCGTTGCCTGCACCCTCTCTGCTGTTTTAGGTGTGTCACATCTTCACAGACAGCAGGAGAGCAGGCAGTGACTAGAAATTAGATTTCCGGTAGAAAGAGCAGCAGTGAAAAGAGGAGAGAGAAGTGAAGAGTAGTAGGCTGAACTCTTGGTGTTTTTGCTTAGTCTTTACTCCCTTTGTTTACAGGCTCCTGGTTTTGTCCGTATGTGCCGTATCTGTACATGCTTTATATTGTTATTTTCAGGTAATTTATTTTTCATGGGCACATGCCCATGATTTACTGCCAAAAAATTAACTGATATTGTAAAATAAAAAAAAGCTTCATCTTTATGGAATCCTGCATTTTCCTTTCTCTTATTTTCATTTGGGATGAATTTGTTTTGAATCGCAGTACTACACTTCTCATCATGCTTTGTATGATGCAAAACAATAAATTTTAAGATGTTTGCTTAGTCTCTAAAAACTATGACACTACACGCAGTTTTCTGACATTTTATGGACCTAACAACTAAAGGAAAAAATTAGGGAGGGATGATATAATCTTTCTTTTTACAACCAGCATTGACAAGATTCTTCTCATTAATCTCCGCTGCACCACTTTCCTTTTTCTCCATTTTTAAACATCTCTGAATTTCTTACTCTACCCCCCAGCCCCCACCCACCACCCCATTCTGTTCTGTCTTCCTCTCTCCAGGCATGTTGTGACAGAGTGTAGCAGTGTGTTATACAGGGTTATACTCACCAACTGCATATTATCCTGTAAGGAATAATACCCAGGTTGGAACAAAAGGGCAGGCTTTGAAATTACAGCTTACGTCGCTTAGCACTCGGCACAACAGTCTGACTCACATGAAAACACATGTGTGTGAACTTTCACATGCTAGAAGCATGAAGATGCACGGGCTGACACTTAGGTGTGTGTGTGTGTGTGTGTGTGTGTATATATATATCACATAACTGATCTGACATTTTCTGATTCAAATGCTGGTGACCGGACTCTTAAACCTGGTTATTTGCACTGTACTTGCTGCAATTATTAGTAAATTAATTCTTCAGTTGAACAGCAAGAAATTAATCCAGAAGAATGTTGGTTATCATTTAAATTGGACTCTGTTTCTTGTAAATTGTTTATGTTGCGACTTGTGCTTGAACAAAACAAAAAACAGCAAGCATTTCAAGACATCGCACTGGGATCTCGGAAAAAAAAGATTTTTGACAATTTCCTGATTATTTATAGACTTATTAAATATTCAGAAAATCAAAATGAACAACAAATGAAATGCAACCTGGAATGAAGAATAATGTGGATCTTGTTTAGTCAGTTATAACTTTGACACAAGAAGTAAAGCTTTCAGTCTTCTTCATGTCCTAGTCTAGTTAGAGTGATGTGTAGTGTGTGTGTGTGTGTGTATGTGTGTGTGTGTGTGTGTGTATGTCTGTGTGTGTGTTTGTGTGTGTGGCAGAAAGCCAGACCAGTCATCTCTGTTTTAATAAATCTCCTTTGGATGGAGTTGTGCAGCTATAAAATGCATCGATTGTCATTGCTCACAGTGTGGCAGGAGACACACATACACACAAGCAGACACCCGCACACACACGCACACATACACACACACACACACACACACACACACACACACACACACACACACACTAGCTTGGTTATTGATACTTACTTTCACGTTCATATTTACACATGTTCATTGGTACTCCCATGTCATATTGACATTTGTAAAGGCATACACGCAATAATACAAGTACCTACACACTAAGTACAAAATATACCTTAAGTGTTTCAGAATGAAGTTACTGTGCTGTGACTAGGTGCTGACCTATTGCTTAGACGTGTATGTGTAAGTGTAGATGTGTGAGTGTGTGTGTGGCACATATTTTCGGTATTCAATGTACCCTCTTGATTTACTCAAGTCCTCTCTTGTCAACATTTCAAAGAGACATTGAAACATCATGTACAACAAACAACAGCCAGCATGTTCACACACATACACACACGTAAAAACACTGCAGTTGCATTCGGATAACCAAACAATCTGCAATCTACTGCAAACACATAAGTGCGCACTGTCTAAAATAACCCTTTGGGGGAACAGAATACAAAAAGAATCAGAGAAGCGGAAAGAATCAAACACTGAAATACACTCTTCTCTCCACCCCCACCCCCCTCTTTTTCCCTCTCACATACACACATGTGCACATGCTGTCTCTATTGACATGTAGATAAAATCAGAGGTAGACCAAGCAGTCACTGATGTGAAATGAAAATGAAGCTAATCTGTTGTTACCATAACACACACAGACACATCAATTATTAACACCTACAATAACTCTCATCTCTTGTCTCTCTTTCTCCTCATCTGTCTTTCCCTATTGTGTATATCTCAGCAGATGGATGGGACAGAGTTGGTTAAAAGCTCCCATGTGTTCCTCTAAGTGCTGTGGTTGGGCCTTTTGAAGATGTATATTGTAGTTGCTCTGAAATCAGTGATTTCTCTGGAAAATGTGCTCAAGATTTGTCTAGAGGGCCGTATGATGGAGAGGTTATCATCTAGAATATTTCAAAAAGCAGGACTTGTCTTACATGACCATTCCTTCACCCAACAGCAGTTTCTTTTAGCAATTGCATGTAAAAGAAAACATGTAAAATTGAAAAATAATGAATACAGTGAATACAGAAGATCTTGTGGCTCAATAGCTGTTATAGATTTGTCTTATAACATTTAGAATAAAAACTTACATGCAAGCAACTACCATTTATGTAGACTAGTTATAAGAGGATAATTGTGCCAATGCTTCAAAAGTTGCATAATCTAACTTTTTAAAAATTAAAACTAAAATTTTAAAAATCTGTTAGAAGCCTTTTCTTTTAAGAAACGTATAGAATAGGGCTGAGTTTATAGCTTAGTTAGTAGAGTGTTAGACTTAAAGGCCCCACTTCTAGTAACTCAGTCTGAGGAAACTTGGCTTGGGAACATGAGAGTTGCTGCTTTGAGTTCAGCATGGACCCTTGCCGAAGGTGCCCCTGAGCAAGACCCTGAACCCCCAACTGCTTACTAATTATAAAAAGTTCATTATGAATTGATGTGATATTAGTTAGCCATACAGGTGCATCTAAAAAATCATGGAAAAATTTGAACTTCACTGAACCTGAGAGATTAAAGACTCAACCTTTGTAGGTGTTTTGAGTTAATTAGCTGATTAGAACTCTTCTCGGGTTGATATTTCTGTATTATAAATTCTTTATTTTAAAATTGTATAATGTTTTCAGATACTGGATTTATTATTTCCATGAGCTATCAGCCATAATCATCAAGATTAAAATTAAAATGCTTGAAATATTTAATTTTATGTGTAATGAATTTAGAATATATGACAATTTCACTTTTTACAAAAGAAATTTAGGCTATAGGCCAAATTACAAAAGAAATTTAGAAATTTCCACAGCGTGCACCTGTAGAAAAGGTCAGAAATAAAGCAAAGCTCCATGGTGGACAGTAAAAAAATCTAATTACAAAAAAAACCTAACAAAAATAGAAAAGCCATGACTGCTCTATCACAATCCTCCAAGTGTGATAATTGGTCAGAATATTTAACTAGATTAGATTTAATTAGAACCTTAATCCTTGACAGAGTGGGTGGGGTTCAAAAGTGAAACAGACAAGAACCCTGCTCAATGCAAATACATCTGTGTAGACACAATGTTTACATGCAAATGACATGCCTTGGTATAGTGGCTCATTTGTTACTCACATATGTTGACCAATGTATTCTTTTCCCCTCTTCTACCTGCACCCTCTCTGCTGTCTTCCAGGTAACCGTTTCTTCCTGACCTCATTTGGCGCTCTGTATATCTCAGAAGTGCAGAAGGAAGATGCTCTGTCCACCTACCGCTGCATCACAAAGCATAAGTACAGTGGAGAGACTCGCCAGAGCAATGGAGCCAGGCTCTCTGTTATGGGTAGGCAACAAGTTACAATTTCTACTCATAGTTGTTGCTAAATACCAAGTACAGCATACTTATATGAATAGTGGCTTGAATTTTTACAGTTATTATCTTTAATAGACTTACAAGACAGAGTGTGTTTTAGTTTTAAAGGAATACTTCAACATGTTGGGAAATACGAGTATTTGCTTTCTTGCTGAGAGTTAGATGAAAGGGTTCATGCCGCTCTGTATGGTAAATATTAAGCTGGAGCCAGGAGACAGTTAGCATAGCTTAGCATAAAGACTCGAAACACTGGGAAACAGCTAGCCTGGCTCTGTCCAAAGGGAACAAAATCCGCCTACCAGCACCACAACTAAAACACACAAGTTGGCATGTTGTATCGTGTTTGTTTAATTTTTACTAAAACCGAAGTGTAAAAACAACACGCTGTGTGCTGTGTTTTGGGTAGTTATGTGCCAAACTATTTCTTGGCCAGGCCCAGTCATTTCCTGTAGTCTTGTCATCACTGTGAAGTTGCCAGACAACCAGCATAGATGGGAAGTTACCACGCATGGCCAAGAAAGAGTACGGCACATATATGGGCCGATATTTGTGTCAGTAGAATCTGAATTTGAATAATTTAGATCTGAATTTGAATTGCTCAACTTGAATAATTGCATTAAAACCTGAATTTGAATAGCATAATTTTAATTTGAATAAGTTGAATAATTGAAATTCAAATTCGCTTCTCTCATTTCAATTTCAATCCACAAGACTCAGATTCAAAGACACTTCATTTGTCCTTCAGGAAGAGCAAATGAGTGCAGATCCAGCCTGCATTCTTTTCTACAGCCAGCAGGGGGCAACTCCACTGCAAAAAGAAGTCCAGTTGGCATCAGAAATAATGACAAAATGAGCTTCCTACCTCAGTTAAACACTTTTTAACTGACCTCAGTTAAAAAACTGTTTCAGTAAACACCTTAGAAAACACTTTCCTAATGAGTTTATGAATTCAATCATCAGTTTCAAGTCCTTTTCTGATGTTCATTTTGTAAATTTGGGTCCCATTAAAAGGAAAATAACTGATAAAGCAGGGTATACTTTAGGATGGTGCTACCTTATGGGTATTCAGTCTGAACGGCATCTGTTTTCAGCATTGTGAAGGATGAGAAAAGGCACCATTCCGTATATAAGAAAAGATTTGTGTACAAGTGATATGATCCCTATTAGATCTGGTGAATGTGGAACAGTTTCCGATAAATTAATTTTGGACACAGCGATGTTTTAGTCAGTGTTTTATTTTCAAGATTAACATAAGCCCATTCAGGCCAAAGTGTTACCATTGAGCTATCTTGCTTGGTTCGCAAGGTGGATCCATAATTCACGTTAAATGTGATTTTAAACGGCATTCTTATTTTGGCTAGCAAAACAAACAGGCTTAAAACAAAATGTACTTACTGGAAAAAATGAATAGCCGAATCCTCATAAGTTTTTTTCTTAAATTTAGAGTGCAGTAGACAGAAATTACACTACTTTGATTGACAGGTCGCGATGGTAGCTTGTCAATCACAAGTTAGCCTAACAGGCATATCACTTGTTCATAAAACTTTTTCTGATATTATATAAATTTATACAAACCTTAGAATGATTTTGGCATACTTTGCCATGCTAAAATCTGAAGGTGTTTGGCTTGAATACCCATAAGGTAGTCCCGCCCTAAAGCATACCCTGTTTATTGGCTAGTTTCCTCTAAATGGGACCAAAATGTATTAAATGAACATCATGCTGAATTGAAAAGGACTTGAAATTGACTATTGAGATAACCTCATAAGGAAAGTGTTTACTCATGTGATAATTAAAGTGGGAAGCTCATTCTGCCATTATTTCTCATGGAACCAGGCTTTTTTTTGCAGTGTAGTTGCCCCCTGCTGGCGGTTAGAAAGAATGCAAGGTTGATCTGCAGTCGATTGCTCTTCCTGAAGTACCTTGAAGTGTCTTTGACCTTGAAACTGAATCTTGGGGATTGAAATTGAAATGAGAGAAGCGAATTTGAATTAAGAGAACTGAAAGTGAAAGTACATAAAGAGTTTTTTAGTGAGTCTCAAATACAGTTTCAGATGCAACTGAATTAAGTTTTTAATATTATATTCAGTTGGGTCTTTGTCATATAAATTAACCTTCTGATTAATAATGGGTATAATAGGAAGAATCGTCTCCCCATTAAGAAAGGCGCTGTGTGCATTTACGCATGAGGTACAGCAGCATTACGTCATAGATTATTATCTCCCAACACCTTGACAGGATGAACTGACAGCAGCCTCTCTAATCGTGAAAATAATTTGTTACAAAACAAACACATATAGAAATAGCCCTTATAGCCTATAGTAATTGATTAACTCGTGATCCATCAAGGGAGCTACCGTCTTGTTAAGAGGAGCCGAGTTCCCCCCCTGTCTCGACCATCAGATTAAAACAAAAAAAAAACAGAAGACCACGAGATTTCTGGTTAAATTGCATTGTAACTGTACAAAGTGAGATTGTAACGGGTATAATATTACAGATTTTTCTTTTAGTAATGCGTTAAATTACTGTTTTACTGCAAAAAGCAATACAGTACTGTAATTGTGTTACTTTTGCCAACACTGTAAATATATAATATATATTTATAATTTATAAATATATAAGTATCTAATTTCTGTGTTTCACCTACAGACCCTACGGAGTCCACCCCGTCAGTGCTAGACAGTTTCCAGTCCGGTGAGGTGCAGGTGGGGCACAATGTTGAGCTGCCCTGCATCGCATCAGGATACCCAAACCCCACCATTCGATGGCTAAAGGATGGTCGGCCATTACCGGCAGACTCCCGCTGGACGCGACGCATCACTGGCCTTACCATTTCCGACTTGAGGCTTGAGGATAGTGGAAACTACATTTGTGAGGTCACCAACAGTTTTGGCTCCAAAGAGGTGACAGGTCACCTCAACGTCATAGGTGGGTAAAAGACTAACGAGTATAGTAGAATAAGTAGTATTAAAAATATCAATATTCAAGTCCTGTGACCACCACACTCAGCGTGCAACAAAGCGTGCACTTATCACTTACCATTTTATCTACCTCTTTTGACCTCCACTGTTCTACACTGACAACTACAGATGGTGCAAAAGAGAAAGATGGGCAGAGGTAATGAATGTGATGCCAGGTCATACACAAGCGCAATGGAAACATCATTTAAGCTTTGCTCTGGCCCCGTGTCTACTACCCCCACCCCAGCCCACCCTCGTCTGAGCAGAGCATGAGCTTGATCTCCAAGGACGGCTTGTATCCCCCTCTTGTGCTCTCAAATCTCAGCAAGGGGTTGCTAGGTTGACAGAGCACAACAGTGGCCGTGTAGGCCTGTCGCTCTGTTTACTAAGGATGTGAGAGAGGGAGGGAAAGATGGAGAGAATTACATACTGTTGTGTGTATGACTGAAAGATAGGTGAGGAGGTGACGCAGATAGAGAAGAGAGAAGATGGCACATTTTTGGAGAGAGTAGGTGGGAGGTGGAGGGGGTGGAGGGAAGAGATGGAATTTGAGTGTGGTTGGGAAAAGGGTGAAGTTAGCGGACACTGGGCAGACTGGCCACAGGGCACATCACTGCACAACCCACAAACCTCCTATGACAGGGCATAGAAGGTGGTGCAAACACACACACACACACACACACACATACATACATTTGGATACAGACTTACAGTACATGCACTTATTGGTCGTGAAGAAAGTCTTACACATGCACTTTCACTCCCTCTTACACACACACACACACACACACACACACAC
>JAPMOB010240942.1:0-36722 GCA_029875015.1 Lepomis gibbosus | reverse complement strand
CACACACACACACACACACACACACACACACACACACACACACACACACACACACACACACACACACACACACAAATATCACATGCAGAATACACACAAGAGAAGAAACACCATTACTTATGTGCTCAGTGGAGCATTGACAATTATAAAAAACAAACACACATATACAAGTATACTGAGAGAGGCCCATAGTGAGGCATGCCTGTATGTGCACATTTTGCTTAGTGTATGGAAAATGCACCTGTGTGCATGTATTGTATGTGCTTCTTAGTCCTCTTGTATTCAATCTTCAGCCAAACCTCTCAGGCCAAAGGGGATAACATCAGTTCTCAGTGCAAACAAGCGCCATAGTCTGGCGTATATATATTTACCTGGCCTACCAATCTCCACTGTCCTCCCCTCTACTGTGACCTTCAGTAAACATACGGCTGACTCTCTAGGTGATATACAAAACAGATAAGATGTGGATGTTTCAGCTCCCAGAGAGGAAAAAGCAGACCTCCACAATGGGATACAAGTTCAATGACTTATATCAAAACAGAAATTTAAATTTTATTAATAATCATAGAAATGTAACTCTCTTTACAGATACGACAACACTGTTTTGAGGACCACATATTTTTAATTGTGGAATTATATATGTATGCCAATTGCTATGGACAGTAATGTTAAAACAGGATTTATAGACTTGTGAAATTGGAAATAGTAAGCCAGGAACATTTGTGACATTTAAAAAAATATAAAAAAAGAACAAGTGCAAGACCTTTACACAAGAAATAGTGATGGGTTATTCAGAGCCACAGAGAACTTTAGGCCCAACCAAAAGCATTTTGTAATACTGTTCTGTTAATAAGTCTTTAGAAACAAGCTGAAATCGTCATCTCTATAAATCCACACAGCATTTGAAGCAAGAGAGCTATAAAAAGGGATCATCAAAATATGGAGGAGCTGCAATACCAGGTGGAAAGAAAAATGTAACATGTCAAAGAAGCTGAAAGTGGAAAGAAATCCTTGATTCTATCATGCAGAAACAGTGAGACAGACCTGTAGACTCGAGAAGAAGGTAAAGACCTATAGACTTACCTTCCGTCCAATCTCCTGAATGAGGTGTGCATTGAAGGAAAACAAGAAAGAAAAAGAGTGTAAAGAGGCACTGATTTATCCATGAACTTCTTCAAAATGACATTTGGAAAAATTTAGTATTCAGAAGCTAGGGGTGACTGGTTACCACATGTTTCTGCTTGAATACTCACACTCTATCCTCTCAATCTCTTCTCTCATTGGCATATAGACACATTGGTACCAATGCACACAATACATGTATGTTACATAACCATAGACCATATTTGTATGAACATATGCACATTCATACATTAAAACACAAATAAGCACACTGACATACGTGTGTGTGTGTGTGTGTGTGTGTGTGTCAGCCTGGACTGTAGCCTGTTTTCTCAATAATAAGTCCTACACCAACAGGGAAGGGACCAGGGAAAAGGAGGAGCCCAAACTTATTCAGAGAGAGTTTAGGAGCAAGATCAAGGAGGGCAAAGAAATCTACAGAAGGAAGATGGAGACCAGAGGCCGGAGGACAATACCAGGGAAGTGTGGAGATGCATTTGGAGCATTAATGGCTATCAACCAACTTGAGACTGACATAGTACCCAAGAATGGGCACCCCAAAGACTTGCTACAGACCAGTGGCCCTGACATCCCACTTGATGAAGACCCTTGAGAGACTAATGCTCTCCCACCTCAGGCCCCTGGTCAGAGTCGTACTGAAGCTCCTGTAGTTTGCCTACCAGGATAAAATTGGAGTGGGTGATGCTATCATTTACCCGCTACATTGAGCTTATTTCAACCTGGACAAGGCCTGGAGTACAGTGAGGATCACGATCTTTGATTTCTCCAGTGCTTTACCATGCTAGTGGGACACAAGCTTTGGTTCATGCAGGTGAACATTACATTTCTGTCCTGGATTATGGATTACTTCAATGGAAACAAATTCTTTCTTATGTTATTTATGAAGATCCAACAATTCTCCCCATGAGAAAGCACTTGCCCAAAGTGGCAGGGGAAAAACTCTCTTAACAGGCAGGGCTCTAGACTAACTTTTTTCCTGGGAGCACTGAAGAACTGAAGATTCAAAATTTAAGGGGCACAGGCAGAAAATGTAGGGGCCTTAAAACGACCCACAACGCAATTTTTTTCACATTTTACCCATTTTTAACTGTATTACGGATTACTGATGCTTTGGTAATTATTTAGATTGAATGGTGCTTAACAAATGCACATTAAGAAATGTAAACAAAGTATTATTACAGTCATAACAGTGAAAAAAAATAAATAAAACAAATGCCTGCGAAGTGCTACTGAAAGCAGCGATGCCGTTTCATTTGTGTATCTGTCTCGGCATAAGTTATGTTTTAAGCTATTGCTGTGCTTCGTCTTTAAACAGTGTGGTGTCCGTTGCCTCGGCACACTTGACTTTCCCCACATGTTGTAAACCACATCTAGTGCAGTAGATCCAGTTCATGCATGGTGCTGGTGTTTTTGCTAAATCTAAGCCATGTACACTCCCTCGGCCATTCATGTTAGAAACAGTGTGTTCTTGCCTTTTTCGCCATGGCCTCTTCTGACTATAATTTATCGACCTATGCAATTTGCTGCTGTGAAGGGCCTGGCTCTGGTACAGAAGGAGTATGTATCGCCATGGTTGACTTTTACGGATGGTGAGTGATGCCATAAAAGTGAGATACATGAGTGTAAATAATGTTACCCACGTAGTGACTAATCACTCACGGACCCACCTCCTCTCAAACACACAGGCCAACTTTGGCAGACTTGCTCCGTCCTCGTTTTTCAACACGAAATAAAAAAATACAAAATCGTCAAATTTGCAGTTTGTACAATACTCGCACTGTCTCAAAAAAATTGGTCACAGTCTGGATCCCTGTGAGTAGAACCTAGACACGGGAACCTAACCTAGGTGGGCTGGGGTTGAGTTTGCCACGCAGAGAAGCCTTTGCTTTAAGCTTTGTAGAATGTTGCAAGAGTGAGTATGAAGAAAATACTACATATGGAGAAAAGAAATTGCATTACCCCATCCAATCTCTACTACACTGATAACCATCTGTGTTTGGCTACTCAATGCACTGCAGGCGGAGCTGCGCACTCTATGCATTGTGATGAGGAGTGTCACTGAGGGGCTCTCCTCACAAGAGATGAGATGGGGAAGTTTCAAAGTCAAGGGGATGCTCCAAGCTTACCCTCTACACACAAGACAGAAACCTACCACCACTACCACAGAAAATCTCATCCAGAGATCCTGAGAAAAAAATTAACCCTCCATAACACCACTTAATCACATTCCTGACAGCAACACTATGACCAAGATGCTGCTGTCTCTGCTGTCCTCAGCACAACCTAACATTAACCACCCTTTTTGTTATTGTTGCAGTTAGACAAGTGTCTCTATGTTGTCCCCTTGCAAGTCTGAAGTGCTATTGTGTGGTCAGTGTTATACAACAGCTAAAGCCGCCTGCACTTAAGATGGAATCAAGCTGAACTTAAAATTAAATGTTAGTGAAGAGTCAATGTACCCTGAAGTACACCCTTAAAAGTATGCTGTAAGTACACGAGAAGTAGCGCCATTATGACCTTTAAATGTTTTATCGATTCCAAGCATGCAATCAAGGCTTCTACGATAGATTGGCAAAGTTTTTGAGGGATTAGTTGGCAGAGGTGCCAAAAATCTGTCTCCCACCCAACAGCTCAATTTAAGAGGAGGAGAAAAGGGATGATGGGATAGAGGGAAACACAGGGGAGAAGGTTGGCAGGGGGTTGTGTACTGTCACAAGTGTGTCCAAGCTCAATGTTACGCTGATAGGTGGAGACTTAAGACTTAAGCTTTGAGAAAGAGAAAAAGACAAAAGATGCACACAGACGCCGAGACACAAACAACGGCTCAGACACTGATCTGAAACACACACATCAGCACATCCACACACACACACACACACACCAGCCGGAGCAGCTGTACCCACAGAGAACGGGTGGAGAGATAAATGTGTGCTGAAGGCGAGACTAAAGGGGTCATTAAAAGAGGAGAGATTGTGACAGAAATGTGTACCTAGGGATTTTCTGTTTTTGCTCTCTTTTGTGTGTGTCTATGCGTATGTCTATGCGTACATGCAGCAGGGCATGTGTTCAGTTTCAATGCGAGCAGGTTGGCCCTCCTCTTTGACAACACACACGCACACATCCATGCACACGTGCAAACACACACACACACACACAAACAATGTCAGGATTACTTCCGACTGATTAACCCCATTCAGCAGACTTTAAAGATAATCTAATCATACTAAAGGCCAAACAATGGGACAGACTTCACCACTGCCCATACACCTTTTGTTCCCCTAATGAGTAGGCGGTCACGGTGGAGGAGGAGAACTGGGGTAAGGTTGGGGGGAGGAAGAGAAGAGCAGGATTATACGAGAATATGGAAAAATCTTGAGAGTGGAAAGAACAGAGAGATAAGAGACATAGAGAGGAAGAGGACAATAAAAGGTGATATATCATTGGAGGTGTCAAAAACAGAGAACTGGCTTTTAGCTGGGACATGAAGCCTGGGCCAAGTACGTCTCTATAACTTTAGAAAGAAGTTAGAGACAGAAAATGATTACAGAGTACAGAAAAAAGTTAAAGTTGAGGAAACAGGAATAAAGGGGACAAGTGAAGTGCTTAGAGATAATGATTTTTTAGTATAAGTGAAAAATGACAAATCACTGTCATAACGGGACAGTTTTCCTGATTTTCTGAGATATTTCAAAACTTCCAGAGGATGATGAAATTAATTTTGGCTAATTCACCCCCAAACAATTAGCCCAGTAAAAGTGAAAATGCTAAAAACAATACCCTCTGAGTCGACACACTGCTGTTTGTAGCCCAAGAAACCACATTAACATCAGCAGCAAACTTCAACATTCCCCTTCCTGTATCCATCTCCCTCTGGTCTCTTATTAAGTACAGTAGCACAGGGGCTGAGGGTGACAGGCGGTTGAGAGTGAGACCGTGGTGGTCAGATTAAATGGATCGTTTAGGCGAGGTGAACGCCTCTGTGAATATCAATTAGCCAGCCGCTGAATAATTAAGGACAGCCATGTTTTTTAATTAGCCGACTGCCGCAGTTTGAGCTGGGAGCGAGGGCGGAGGAGAAGAGGAGGGGAAGATGGAAGAGGAATGAAAACAGGTGGATTTTGCTGTGTCAGCCCCCACCCCCACCTCCTGTTCTCTCACTGATTTGCTACCATACAGTCTATTTTCTTTCACACCTGCTTTTTTTTGTTGTTTAAAGTGTTCACTCTGTTCGCTTTTTTCTTTTAAAGCATTCCAAAGGGGCTTGAGTAAAAATAACTCCTGCCTGCAGCGTTCAGCAGGCTTAGGGCATGTGTGCGTATGTACTTGTACTGTGTGTGGGGCTACGTGCGAGAATCTTTGGTATAGAGGATAATACAATTACGTCATATTTGCATACTTTCCTGCTCGCCTTTTTGAAGAGACATTGTAAGCTTTTAAGGCACAACCGAGAAACAAAACACAATAATTAAACACTTCAATACGTTATATAGAGTCCTGCCTTTTTTGGCTTGTGCCCCACTAACATATCTACAAACATGTGTAGCAGTTTAGCCAAAGTCATTTTCTGTTCTTAAACTGCTGTCAGTGTTTTACAAGAACAAGTATATTACGGTTAAAAATATGACATTGACAAGAAATATGTTTCTGATTCTCTCCTGTCCCAGTCATCATCTTGTAACGACTCACATATATATTGCAACCCCTTTGTGGAGTCCTGACCTGAGGTTGAGAACCACTGACTTTAACAAATGGATCTTCTTATGATAGAATTCATTTTATGACAGGTTTACAATACTAGTTGCCAACAGCATAAATTTAGGCTGGGCTAAATTAGTAGAAGGGAGGGGACAATTTCTCATTTCTTAAGAAGAAAATAAAACTAATTATGGCTTTGAGCAATTCTGTAAATATTACATTTTTCAGTTCACACCTCAATGATGGAGAACTCTGTGTTGTAACAACGAGGTGACTCACTTATACACTGTATGCCCACTACGTGCTGATAAATCATGCAACATGAAAATAATCTTACAAAATGCTGTGATCGATAGAACACAAATCAAATCTCATCACATTAACTAACAGCACCTCATCCATTACGTGGTCTCTTTTGTCTTCCCCTGCCACCATCAGCTCAGCCCTGATTCACCCCTGTCACGGGTAGCATCATAATCAATGCTTCCTCACACCATCCAAGTGAGTGCTGCAGCACAGTGGGTCAGCACTGCTCACCAGGCCCCATCTATCACAGACCTGTGTGACAAGGCCCTGTGTCAAAGTAATACTGACGCCGCGGGCCTCAGGTCGTGTGTGCTCCGACGGGGGGTGGGGGGTCAAAGGGCAGCACAATACGACTGTGCTCTGGTGTTAATTGGCACGGCAGAGGTTTAGGTGGCATGTGGGAGGTTACAGATGGATGGAGGGAAGGGGGGAGAAGTTCATGTGGTAGAGAATATGAAAGGGAGAGAGAGATTGATCAATGTGTGGATGGAATATGGATGACAAGATAGTTAGAGGGAGAATTGTTTTTTTTTGTTGGGAGAACTGTCATATCAAGTGTGGAGAAGGGAGAATATTTTAAAAAGGAGCTTTGACAAAAAGTGCAGTTTCTTACCTCTTGCAGCATCAAATGAATACATATAAAGCTCTCACACACATACACACACACTCAAAACTGTTTCAGAC
Organism: Lepomis gibbosus; assembly: GCA_029875015.1. Lineage (NCBI taxonomy): Eukaryota > Metazoa > Chordata > Actinopteri > Centrarchiformes > Centrarchidae > Lepomis > Lepomis gibbosus. Next base: position 29,894 of record JAPMOB010240942.1, on the reverse strand, counting down.
ACACGTCCCGCCTACAAATCTTGGCACATCCTGGAACTGCCTCTAAAACCATTGCAACTCTATCTTTAAAAGCTATCACTGGCAGATCAAATCTAAGTGATGGAGTGTAAAATGATATCACCTAACATAGACCTCACTGGGAGTATTACGCATTACCCTTAGAGTGACTAATAAAACATAAGTCCTGCTAGCAGTGGCTGTAAAACTCCATTAGAAACCATTCACTTGGGCTGGTTAATTAGCATCATGGGGGTTTACTGAGCGGCAATAACATTTCAAGGTTCAAGGCTAGGTTTTAGTCTCCACAGAGGTTGGTGGGGTTATGGGCAATGTAATCGTATCAGATATAGTGTGGTCACTTAATGGGCTTAACCTTGACTGATAACTCTAAAGGACAAACACACTGCCAAACAATTATTCAGACACATACGGACAGCTGAGAAAAACCTTTTATTACTAATAATCCTGCAACAGGGTTTAGCATTGAGTATTTTTATACTTGATTGTATACATATGAAAGACATGCCATCATATATTGAAACTTAAGTTAGCTATCTCTTACAAATGAGCCTTTACTTAACCAACTGCTGACACTGCCCATATCTTTGGTATCTATTCGCTGGGACTTCATTAAAACATTAGCCTCTGTCCTGTTTTGTCGGCTGCATGTTCTTGAAACAAGTAGTTCGTACAATTTGTCATCTAATCATGCCTGGAGTTCAGTTGCAGTGTTGACTTTCTGACCATCAAAGAAAATAAATAAACCCTATGAGGTCAGTAAAGTTGTCTTTTGTTTGACAGTTCACTATAGACAGCATGGGGAGACTTGCAACAAAGCTTGCTGACTGATTTCGAAGCAGTTACATGCGTCTTCAAGACCACTGGGCCACAAGGACGCACCAAAATGAACTGGACAGCATGGCTGCCCTGTCACAACATCATTTTGCAGCATCCTGGGCACCTGTTCACAGGGATTTATTTCAGTGGAGCTGGGAACGGTCACAATAAAGTCAAAAGAAGCAGTGGTATCATTAATCACTGCGAACAAGCTGGCTCTGGCTAAGAAGCTCTGACTGAAGCATTTCTTTTCTGACCACTGTGCTTTAAGAATTAGTGTATTTTTTCCATACATTGTTTTGTCCTTTTGCCTGTTGGGCATGAAGTATGACCAGTGGCACTTATTTGCATGCTTATGCTATGCAAAATCTCAAAATAATCCAGTACATATGCCAGCAACATCAGTGTGCAGATGCTGCTTACCAGGTGCCTGCTGGCATAAAATATGACCACGTAGTAATGTGGCAGATCATCAAAACGGTCCAATAAATTAGTTATCTACGAGATTTCGTTGGTTTCAATCTGATTCTAGCATGAATCAAACAAAGTCACTTTTAAAAAAAAGGTAATTTTAGCTGATGCAAAATCCTGTTTTGCCAATTCCTGCAAAAGAACACAATTCCAGGTATGTCAGTACTTTAGACGCTCTTATTTAAATTTGGTAACTTGACTTAATACAAGACAAATAAATGACAGAAGCATGGAACATCCAGATAAAAAAAAACAACCAAGCCACAGGCTGCAGATAGAATTACTCTCCCTTAGGGATCTCTTAGCACAGTGAGTAATGATGCAGCGACCTGGTGGGTCAAAGGACTGACCTGCCCAGGACAGGGACCAAGAGGCCAGGACAAGGACCAAGGGCCAGGAGATGTAGGTGGTGAGTGTGGGTGTCTCAATGTTTGTGCGTGTATCTTAACTACTGGCTGTTTAAGGGCACATTAGAATGAAGTGTCCTTGTGGAGTCTGTAGCTCATTGACTGTGAACAGGGGTCAACAAAGGTCTTGATCTGAACCAGCTGGTCTTAATGATTCTGAGACAGGAGTGTCTGCCCACTCACACATTTACATCTCTTTTGCACTTCTCCCAAATTTGTAGATGAAATTGAAAAAACACTAATTTATTTTAGCAAATGATTTATTTCATAGTAATCATAAGCTTATCAAAGATAAGTATGACCCTGATTCATTTAAGATGTTCTCAGGATTGAAAAGCAGGGAATAACATGGGAAAAGCTAGAAGAGAAAAGTCCCCCCCCTGAAAACGAATAGGACTAGTAAGCTCACAAAGGTTGAAATCCTGGTAGAAACATGAAAAATCACTTTCCTTTCTACTCCCAGACACTTCAAGCCCCTCAGCCTTTGTTGGAGACACCACCTCCACCACTCTACTGCCAACTCCTTTGCTGAGGGACAGCAACAACATCTGCTGGCTTAGAGATTGATTAATTGGCTGATCAGGCGCCCGCGGAGTAAACTGATTGATTGATCATCTCGCAGTTGGAGCTGCCTTTATCTAGAGCCCTGGGGAGAGAAGCTCTGGAGGTCCCCAGTCATCTGTCATGTCCAACACACAGGGGAAGACGAAGGAGAGATGAAGAGCTGTGGGTTCATTACCAAGACATGGGGGACATGTATGGAAAAAGTCTCAACCAAGATGGAGACAGGGGGCATGCTGAGAGAACAATGGGGACATGGTGACAAAGGAGTTGAGGATGAAAGTAAGAGAGAACGTACTCTGGTGGTTGTAGAGAAAGACAGAAACAGATATACATGAATGCAGAAGGAATAAGGAATGTGGCCAATCCCCAAAAAGCAACATAGAGGTGATTTAAAAATAATTAGGAGTGCAAGACTGTCGTGAAAAATTGACTACTTTAGTTGGAATTAGTACTAGCTGTGGTTATTTTCTTCTTTGTTTTCAAGATCTAGTTTTTTTTTGGGGGGAGGCATACAACTTCCACTCCACATTTATAATTCCTGACCACATCCCTTTGCAACAGCGAGCAGTCAGAGTAATGGGATACAGGGAGAAAAAGGTGGCAGATCAAAACAAGTGTGGGGCATGCTAGTCAGACACGTAAACTGATGGTGGAAAATTCCTTTACTTGACGGCAGAGGACACAGTGAATGACCCGAGAGTGGGGAGAGGCATATTGTCTTTAGACAACAGATGTCCTGAGGGAGCAAAGTCAATGAGAGAGAGTTGGTGGAGGAGAGAAGAGAGGTGGAACAACCTATAGCAGAAAGAAGGTGAGAGGAATGTAGAAAGGAAGATAATAGGGGAAGACATGCAGGGAGAAAAAGCGACAGCCTGCAGATGTAATGCTGACATCAGAACTTATGGACAACTCAAGCTGCATGAGCCTGACCTGTCAGTGTGTGCCTGCAGCATCACCTCGATACATCTGCATGTTTAAGAACGTCCTAGTGTATGCATAAGTGACCAGATCCTTGTGTGATTATGGCTGTGGGCACACTGTACATTTCTCAGTGCACGTGCGCTCATGCTGTGTAATGCATATTCATTCCGCTCAGCAGCATGTGGTCTTCCCATGCCTGATGAAACTAGGAGGGGGCCCCAGTGCACCTTCAGCTTCTGTCCATCAAGCCCACACCAGCAGACTCAGGGTCACCTCTAATCCACGAACCTCTTTAGCTCAATGCATGCCTTCTTGATGCCCTGCTTACCTACCTTACTTTTAAACGGATACACAGAAAGATTCAATTTCATGTTTGCATCTCTTAAATCACAAGTTAGCCTGTTAATTGTATGCCTTCATAAAGTTTTATGATCCTTTCTACCTACATGTCTGCATGTCAAGTGCATCAATGAGTAAATTATTCCCTTAAAATAATTCCTGCTTGCAGATACAGTGCTATGCTCTTTCCTTTCAGGTTAACTTACCTTTGTTTAAAGTTTACACTTTTCTATGTATTTTAAGTGCTGTTTTGGATTTGTTTGTTTCCTAATTGGAGTTTGTAACCTTGTTTTGAAAACTGCTTTGTGAATCAATATCTCTTTCCATGCATCTCTATTTATTCCCCTATCTTTTATCCCCTTTTCTTTCTCTCGCTGCTCCAGTCTTGCTATCTCTCATCCAGATTTTCTGCTGCTCACTGCTTTCTTGACTCCCCTCTCGTCCTCGTTCCCTCCATAGTTCTTTCCATCGTTCAATCAAAATCTCTACCTCTAGCCCCATTAGCTGAGCAGACTGTTCACTTCTATAGTACCTCATTAATACCACTCTCCTGTCAGAGCCAAGAGAGAAAACACAGAGGAAGACCAAGAAAAGGGAAAGGGATGAGCCCAAAAAGAAAATACATGTCATATTACACATCCAACATATCTACTGTGCTGAGCCACACACACACATACAATGCTTCGTCAAAGTTAACACAGGGTGCTTGCTTTTCTAACCTTTGCACTTCAATATCTGGCCAATTAAGTCTCTGCTTGGACAAGTGAAAGAGAGGGTATGAAAAAAGAAAGAAAACTAAACCAAAACTGTCAATAATACAATAGCCTGCAAAGAGGTTGTGACTATTAAACTCCCAGCTAAAGTTCACCAAGTTCACAGGAAATTATATGCACCCCTTTACTAACGGTCCAATTCTTTTTGAAATCCTATTTTTCATGATTTTTGATAACAAATAAATAACCCCTTAAATAATACACAGAAGTAAGTATTCATCTAAAGGCCCTATAAGCAGAAAATATGCAACCATACAAATTAACACCATGGCAAAGATGCTGTCTCACCCTCAGGAAAATCCACCAAACTCTAATCAGTTACAACCTACTAGCGCCACTCTTAAACACACAAAAATGATAACTGCTGCAATCACTTTGATCAGAAAAATAAATAGATTTTTCACTAAATGAAATATAAAACAGTTGTAAATAAAGTTGTTATATTAGTGTTTGTGGCTGTAATGACATTGGCTGTAAAATTCACTAATTGGAAGGTGGAATTTATAGAGGAGAAATAAAAATCAAACTTTAGCATTTTTCTTGCTTGGCTGGAAAGCGCACAAATAATTTACAATCACATACAAATAGTCAGTTTTCCAAAACGTTTAGAACAAATAACAAGGAATACATACATATCTACATACACAACCCAAAGAGGCTGAGGCAGTAAATTGACTGTACAAGGTCTCATGTCAGAAAGAAGCTTTCCTGACACCAGTATCCATCCATCAATCGGAGCACTGTTGTATTCCAGCCCCAGTGTTGGCTGCTCGCAGTGCCAATTAGCTAACAGGCTACTGGCCTGGCACAGAGTGCCAGCAACGGGCCCTGCCAATTAGAGCCTGACCTCTCATCTAACCCTAATACTGGCACAGTGTGTGGGCACCACACCCAGGGCAGGGGTGAGGTACGGCCGCCAATATGTATGGACGGTTGAGTGGATACCCTTCAAGACATTAAAAGGGAGAGCACTGCAAAGACAGGAATCAGAAAGAATATGTGCTCATTTAAGTTCAGTTGTCAAAGTACACAATCATTTAATTAAATTGTATCCAATCAGGAAAAAAACAGGTAATTGTTTGCTGATGTTGTCAATTTGTATTTTTTGATTGGCTTTAATAAGTCCTCATTGTGGAGGGTATTTAGTTTGTAAGGTCCCTTGTAAACTTAATAATAAATCCACATTGACTGATACATACAAGTGTCTTCTTGTTAGATCTGAAATTGTAGCTCCCCCTTTGGGTCAGTCAATAAAATTCAGATATTGCTGGAGAGCAGTAATCCAACTGAATAACAAGTCGGAGATTCTGAACATTAATTCAGCAGCAACATAAAGATATAGTAGCAGAGAATGACGTCACACTCCCCCCCCGTGTTTGCTGTCATCAGAGCCGATCGGACGAACCGTGTATGTTTGGTACAAAAAAACCCCATGACAACAGCTAAATAAGTAAATACTTGAGAAATTACTTTCTCAAGCACTTTAAACACTTATGAAGAATCTGAGGTAGGATGGTGACGAAGTTGCATGAGAAATCAACGAATCACCAAGATCCAAATTTCAGCCTGCAAGAGAATTGTTTGTTTTTTTCTTTTTGGCTTTGACACGTGAAGATTTTTGATATCACCATGTAAAATAGTGAAGGTAATGTGGAACTAATGAAAGTATGTGGCCCACATATAAACCTAACAGGGCAACATTTTGCTTATCACGAACTGGATGAAACAATCTTATTCAGCTCCCCTGGCATGTTGGTGATCATATGCATTTCAGGTACCCTCAGTTTTAGGTCTAAACCCAACCTGTGATCTATGCCACATCAACCTAACCCCGTCCATAATAAACCTGCAGAGCATACTAATCAAACAGACTGGCAGTTCTCTTAAATCTAGTTACATCAAGGCTGGCAGGGGTTACTCTAACAACAGCTCAGAGAACTGGAGTCAAAGATAGGATGCAATTTGTCCTTGGTGAGCTGAGCAAATCCAAAATATATGTAAATCACAGTGCACCGCTACCTCTCTCTCTCTCTCTGATTCAAAAGTAAAAGACATGAGGACCTTTTCTCCCTCCAATCTTCCTTATACATTGTGATATGGGGAGAAAGAATAATAAGTAGAGAGAACAAGAAATGTTTTTTTTTTACATTTTTTTTTAAATACCACCAACGGGCACCAATTCAAAACCCAGCAAGTCTCCTTTAATACCTGGGAAATTAAATTGTCGCTCTATTATCAGCCAGGTCCAGTCGGCTGTATCTAAAATGCAACAGCATGCAACTGAAGTTCACAAGGTTTTCAAAAAATAAAAATAAAAAAATTTAAAAGCGGGACATTTGCAGGAGACTGCAGTTTTAGAGGGGTGGAAAGGAGAGGAGTACCGGGGCGAGCAGTGGGGGAGGGCTTGTTGCATTAAAAATGTTAAGCCTTACCCAAAGTCATTTTCAAGCCAGCCAAGCATCAAATGGAACACAGTTTAAGGAAAGAGTAGGTACTGATTGTCTCCAGGAGCTCTGACAGGATGGACATGGTGTGTGTGTGTGTTTGTGTCTATGTGTAGGGAGCAAACAAACATTCTTGGTATGCTGTATTATCCCTTGCTGTGAAAGCAGAGGTGGTGGGAAAATCACATTAGCTACTGGTATGTGTGTGTATGTGTCTGTGTGTATGAGAGCGAGATAAAGACGGAAACAGGGAGCGACAAAAGCATGATAAACTACCTCAAGGCTTAAAGGTGGAACAAGGCTCTGGATTGAGCCGAATCAACACATGTCGCACTCTGTTTTCACTGGGCCTCATCTCCATATCCGCAAACATTTTTTTCCACTGTCATATTGAACTAATGCCAGCATTAAGAGGAGATGACAGACATAGTACACACTGCTTTGAACAACAGTGAGAAACCAGTGAAAACAGGGTCTAAAACTGGACAACTTAATCTTTGTTGGCAATCTTTTTAACACTGTTCACAGAGGTCCATAAAATGCCGATGTCTTCAATTATGATCTGCTGAGATGTACAAAAATGCTTATTTTCCATCAAGTAAGCCCTCCTTTAAGAAAGACCAAGGCAATCTTTTTACTGATTTATGCTTGGATAAACAAGAACCACCTGTGTAAGAGTAACTGTACCCAGTGTAATAATCCTGCTTGCTCAGGTGAAATCATGCGCAGATCAATATTGGCGTAACTATTTTGTGTGGATGCTTTAACTGTTACATGTGAATGTAGCATGTGATTTGTGAATTATGTCCTATTCATTTCTTGGTAGAAAGATTAATTTATTTGTTTTTGAGCATGTCCATTTAATAATATATGTGCGTAGCCTTCTGTTGCATATTTAAATACTGTTGCCTTGTCTCTCAATCAGTGTCAGCTTCAGGCCTCTCTATAAAAGAGAGAAAATAAGTAAATGTAAGATCTGAGTGTTTTAGAGCAGTTGCGAACAGTAGACAAAACCATTGCCGCCAGGCAGACCCCACCCACGCCACTGTTTGGAGCTCAGAAAGATTGATGACTCTGTGTTTGATTGAAAAGTCTGCCTCGGGGGTTAGGGCCTGTGTCTGGGTGAAACTCTGTGGCCAGTGATTGATTGGCCACTGGGCCAGTTTGGCTCTGCAAAGAGCAGCATCGTTGAAAATCAAAAGAGGGGACGGCGGAAGTCTATGTTTTCATTAAAACACAGATGTGTGGACTGACAGATGGACGGAGACTGTGAATAAGAGTTACATGATCCGTTTATGCCGTGTGCTACTATATCTGTCAAAGCTCATCATTTGTCAATAAGATTATATTTATATTCATCTCCTTCATCTTTTCTACAGTTAGTATCCACTTCACATAAATCACATATTCCTTATTCATGTGTTTAAGCACTAATTGCCCTGTTATCTAATTAAGAGTTTATTTGTGTGGAATGAGTCTACAAAAGAGAATCTTGACGAGGCCATCTTGACCACATAAAGCCACCAATCAGAGCTCTTCCACACGAAGCTGTCTACTGATTAAATCACACTCACCTAGACATGATTCAGAATGACCACAAGATGGGAAAATATAGTCTGTCAACCTAAAAGGTTGCCAAGCATGTCGAAGACAACCAAAGCAGAGACAAGTGTTGTGACTATTTTTCTTTTCAGTGAGAATCTGAACAGATTACTAGTCATTAGTTATTTGTAGCCACTGTGATCAACAAGCTCTGAACAAGCAGGTATAATCAGCACAAAGAGCAACATTTAAAATGACAAATACAACTTCCAAAAACTCATGAAAGACTTGTTTAAATGTTAATTATTCAAACAGTACATATGTCTGCCTGCTTTCCAGCTTCCCAAAAGCTGATCAAAGACCACAAAAAGGTGAAAACACCATGCAACACATGTCTTTAAAGAAAACTCAAATATACTGCTGTGCCTTTAACTACCATAAACCTCCTGTGTACTGTGGCATTCCCCTTTCTTTCACTGTGGTTCTCCATGAGTGGCATAACATGTGTGAGCACTGACACTGAACGTGTTCCCCTCAGACAACAGAACCCCAGGAACCCAGCAACACTGACAGTGACAACACACACCCCTACCTACACTGCTGTGAAGTTTCAATTACTGGTATACTTTGTGGCTGGCTAATGCCAGTCAGCCTGTCAGGGAAGGGAGTGACTGCCGGTGGAAAAGCCTGAAGAACAAACACACCCAACAGGGTGGTAGGAACCATCTAAGGCACAGGGTACACTTGACACCATTGCAATTTATATTAAAACATAATACGTTGCACTAAATTACAAGTTTAGATGGCCAAAACTTTGTTCTACAAGAATAGAAAAATTGTTTGCTGCGACATTCTTCTAGCTTAATGTAGAGGTTTGCAAGTTGACAGTATGGTGATAACTCTACAGAACACAGCTATAATAGTTATACCAGTGTGTATAAAAGGACAAGGAGTATAAGGGCATTTAACTTAAGCAAATACTGGTAAAACACATAGCAAGCCTCTTATTTTATTAAAAATAATAACAAAATGCACATCCTTTATGACAAGTTACTGTTAATAGATTCCTACACTATTCTGAGATTAAAGTTGGTTTAGCTTTCCAATTTAGTTTATTTTAGTAGTTAATATGCATGCAGACATACAATAAGAAATCTATAAGCATGATCTAAATCAATAAAATCTAAACGATACCCAAGCCTTGTCTAACCCCACGCCTCGGGGCAATTCTCCACAATGGGTGTCACTGTAATCGGTGCAGCTATGGTTGCTGAGGTTATGGTCATTATAGGTGAGCGTGGGGAAGCATAACTGCTCACAGCAACGCTCTCATTGTGTGTGAAGGAGAGGAGGGAATGTATGAGGCTGCGCTGCTCCCCGTGACCTGTATCTTAATGAGAAGGACAAATCAATACCACGCTGGACAAAGAACACAAGAACTGCAGCTTCCACGGACAAATGTTTTTTCAGTGGCAATGAACATGAGAGCAGGGTTCAGTTCACTTCACATTCAATTAAAACGATCTGAAGTGTAATAAAATCACTGATGCAATAACATCTAATCTCTGACTAAATATTTAAACTTCATATATACACAGCTTTTCCTTTCTCTGTCCAACTTACAGGAAAGTAATATTTTTATTAGATTCTATAGATCATCTTATAGTTTTAAAATAGCCCCGTTTCATTATGCCTTTTCTTACTGCTCACATAACAGCAGTTTAGGGAATCCTGGTGGCCTAGACATGCTGTCACTGCAAAGTCCCCGGTTCAAGCCTAGTTGGGGACATTTGGTGCATGACATCCCTGTTTTTCCCCATGTTTTCTGTTTCTTTCTTTTGTCTATAACAAACCAACAGAGAAACAAAAAGTCCTCCACAGTTGGACAGACGGATTGATTGACAAAAAATGCAATGTTTACTTGTGTAGTTTAAGCTCTCCTAACTTTTTCACTTTCCCCAGTACTAAAAAAAACAATATTATTTCTCTTGACACCAAAACCTCCAGTGGGCTGAGATAAATCCGGCAGTTTTCAAAACACACTCATTTCTTTTAGTTATTTAAAAAAAACAAGTAATTTTCTGGGAACACAGCAGAATAATGTGCATCATTCACTAACAAAATTACACTTAAAATAAACACTAGATTGTGGTGAAGGCAGAAAATATAACTTTTTTGCTATCAAAGGACAGGTTTTCCTAACAATCATATCATATCATCACATCATTATATAATAATAATAATAATAATAATAATAATAATAACAACAACAACAATAATAAATTTAATAATCTTTTGTGTAGTGAGATTCAACCAACAAGCTAAATATTTTCTGAAAGCAAAAATGAAGAGACAGTCTGAATAAAAGCTATTGAAAAAATCTTATATCCAAGGACATAACAGTGCGAGGTAATACATGAGGTTTTAACAGGTTTACTGGGTAAAAGGACTGAACAAATCACCTCTGACAGCTCCACCAGATTATGTGCTTAGTGCAGCAAACCACAATCTCTCTCTGGAGCTCTTTCTCAATCAACTTTATTGACTTTGCCCAGTAATCAGAACCAATTTCACTTCCCAATTACTGATGGGTATGTGCTTTACAACAATTGTTGAGGAGGCCTTGTACTTAATAAAAGGGGTAGTTAAAAGCACCTCTTGAAAATGAGCAAAAATAATCTATATGGTCATATGCACATATTTCAAGTTCAATATCTAAAAGTCTTTCTGCCTTTTTCATAGAAGCCGAAAGACAGACAGGCAGAAAACAGGGACACACGCACAAAGAACCTAAAAAACATGTTTTATGTTTCATCAAAGATGAGTTCACTGTGGGTAGGGGACAATCCTGGAGTTTGACAAACAGAGTGAAATGACAACGGGTGGGAGATGTCTTGTGCAGGCTGCCTTTTAAAACGGAAAAGTCCATTTCCTGTTGAAAAGAACAGTGGCTGTATGGAAGCGTCTGACTTGACAATTACATGAGTGGTGCAAACGGCACTGTGCCTCCACTGATAACCCGTCGGATTCTATTAAAATTCCAGCACTCCAAAAGAATGCTCAAACTGAGGAAATTATCACACAGGCACACAAATACACACATAGAAACCCTCAGACGCTGATTCTTTTGCTGTAATATATGTGCTTTGAGGATGTAAAGACAAAATGAAGGAAGAAAACAAACTATCAACTGGATTTATGCTGAAAATATAAGTTACAGACAAAGAACGAAACAAGGATACTGAATGCATTGCCACTGCAGTGGTGCTATGTGTAGCTATGTGTTTCAAAGGCTGCTAATGGCCCTAGGTTAGCCTTGGGGCCACAAGCAAAAGCTTCATACCGTATAGAAGGAAAAGTTATCTTAAGTATAGGGAGTTAGTAGTTCGGGAGCATGCAGGCAATGACAAGGACTCTCTTACAAGGGCTCTCCTTTGTGGCAGTTAAGACCCACCACCCACGATCCTGCTCATATATAACAGATTCAAAGCAGGTGTTACATTCTTGGCCTTCCTCTACTCCTCCTGCCTCCTCCTATGAAAAACAACATTAAATTACAGAAAAGCTACAACTGAAATGGCTTTCTTCACAGATGCTGAAGGGAAAAACATCACATCATGTGTCTCCCTCTGTTGCCATCTCTCGCTCTTTCTTCCTCTCTGTCTTTTTTCTTTTGATTTGATCGCCGTTCCAAATGAGGGATCCCTCATACACTTGTCCTGCGGCGTGGAATCACGTCAACGCCCTCCTTCCTCCTCTCTCTCAACAAAATGATTCATTTTTCTATTACGGCGATGAGCGTGTGAAATGAGCTATATAATCAATAGCATAGGTTTGTAAACAGCAGCCGCACTCCAGGGAAAATGTGTTTTCTTTTTGAAAACAATACGCTGTCTGTGTATGTGCGTGCGTGGTAAGGAATGCTCATCTGACAATGTTTACAAGGGCAATTTATAGGAAATAAAGACACTGGCTGCCCGAAATGAAGGTAGCTTTTGTGATATAGCAAGATGAACATAAATACAAACAAAAATATCAAACTACAAAATGCAGTGGATACAGCATAGAGGGGTTTACATACTGTTTGGTTTTTAAAACAAACTGTTCTCCAAGTTTGTATTCTATAGATAAAGATTTGAGGTCTTAATAACTATGAAAAAAAGTGCTACATTTAAAGTGTGTGTGTGTGTGTGTGTGTGTGTGTGTGTGTGTGTGTAATGGTAAATTTCAAAGTAGCTGCCATACATCGATGCTGTTTGTGGACAGACTTACAAAGAGTTGAGCACGCAGTCTCTCATCCTCAGTGGTGATCCTCTCTCTTATGATGGCTTGCTGGAGGTTCTCCTGGGCCACGGCCCGCTCCACAGACAGGATCCTGGACACATCATGCTGGACCTGGGACTGGGCCTCAGACCGAGCCTTGGCTGCTGCCCGGGCCTTCTCTGCTTCCATCCTGCGGAGCATCAAAATTTTACATGATAAATACACTTCTTAGCCCTTTTCAAAATGTTACATGTTCATGATGTGCAAAAGCAATGGAGGAAGTAGGGTATCTATACTGCACTCAGGGTATAATAACAGTGCATAGTACAGGTCTACAATGCACTGTTGTCTACTATAATTCCATCCCCTATAGCTATCTCTATAATGCATGACTGGCTACTTGCAATGTCTACTGCATACCAGGGTTCCTTTGTGTTGCTGTAGTAAAACATGTCTATATATATGGGGAATCATACTCTGTCTTTTACATGTTTCTTAATTTCAAACCAAAATTAGGCTACTTTGAATGATCATCTTGTTAAGCAAAGACAGTGGTTATATGATACTAAGTGTAATTTTTTTCAAACATCTTTTTGTAGACTATCTGAGTATCTTTGGTGTTTATAGCACCACCCACGTTCATAAGCCTGTTGTGCTACATGCTGCACTGTTGCAGTGTCCCAAAAGAATTAAAAGGTCACAAATGCGATTAGAGTGCTAATGAAGCATAGATTTAGCAAAGTATACTTGCATATTGATTTTCTAACCCTAATGTCAGATGCATCCATACACATCCCCTTGCAATTCCGCAGATTGCAAAGAGGGGGCAACATTGAGAAGAAAGTTTGTTGGAAGTTAAACTGACAGCCCCAGTGTGGTGTGAAAAAAACCCTTATGTACCACAGTCAATTAACATCTGTCAGACAATTCTAATGACTTTCAGTCATTTCCAAATAATTTACATTTAAGAGTGATTTGACACTATCAATATGTAATAGCGTTAGTAGACACTACCCTTTCCCCAAAATAAGAATCATCAATCCAATTAAACAGCGATATAGACAGCGGCAGTGTGCGCTCTGCAGGCACAAGACCACCATTTGAACCCTGTCACTGGGTTCTCATAGTTGCCTAGCAACGCACTCCCTACTAGGCGACAGTGTGCTTGATTGGAGAAGAGGAGGAACGTCCCTGAAAGTCTTCCTCTGCTTGACATCAAACAGTGGTGGCAAGGTAAAATAAACACAAAGCAGGAGCAAGAGCAGGTGTGAGTGAATTATGACTGGCTGAATGAAGACAGCGAGGATCTTAATAAACTTGTACCTAAGAAAAATCCTAAGACAGCCTTGATGAGAAGTAGGCTGCCTATACTGAGACTGGTGGTGGCTATTGACTGGTTTTGTGACCTACTCCACAAACTTCCTTCATGTTCAAATACACTATCTATGATCTATCAGTTGTTAAGAATCTATTCATTTTTGTACAATACCTATAGTAGAAGCACTATAATTGTTTTTAAATGTTGAAATATTAGAAGAAAACAGTTTGTTATTTTCATTGTTGTTCTTTAAAAGGCATGACTTTTTTGTTTTCCTCAATCACTAAATTTAAATGTTGATGTGTGCATTACTCATTATGATAATGTAAAGGCATCATTCTGGTTGTCAAGTGTGAGGTAACAGGCATAGATACAGTGTGTGGCTTTTTCTTAATGTTACAAGCTCCCACTAATCAGTCAATGCAAAAGGGGATTTATCATTTATTCAATTTAAAAAATCTAATGCATCTCTTCACTTACCTGTGAATATAGCCAAAATTTAGACAGTAAGGATTGACAGAGTAGTTCAACTGCTCACCATCCCATGCCTTTGGCTTTGAGCAGATGACAAGAAGGTCTAATAAAAATACGTCTGATGTCGTAAAGCTGCCATTTGCCCTGCAACACCACTAAATGTCAGAGAGCAAGGGAGAGCACGACGAGACGGCGAAAAACAGAGTGTGGAGGGAGCGAGAGTGAGCAGTGGCGACTTGACATGTTTGGCCCTGAGGAAGTGAAGCAAAGAGGGAGTGAGGCAGAGAGTGGGAGAAAGAGATGGAGGGAGACGGAGAGAGACCAGCCATGTCCAGTCTCACAGTCCACTGCGCTGCACACGTCAGCACACTCCATCCATCATCTGGCTCTAACTTGCACGCACACACAAACACATGGAGGGAGCCTCCTAATGGCCTTTTACATTCACCATTTCCCTACAACGCTCGCCTGCCTATGCTGCTAATGCACCTAAGCTACCTTTATGCAAGAAGCTTCAGCTGTTGCTCTTGCTACAACTGTGACAGAGAAGGTATGGTATGCAGGGGTTTTTGAAAACATATCTGACAGTACTCATGTGGGCCAACATTAGCAATCAGTAGCATGACATCTGGACCCTTGTTGCTTGGGGCAAATGTACAGTGTCCTTAAACAATTACTATAGTACTTAACAAGAACTGTAGCTAATAAATCCAACCACACCCGTTTTTGTTTCCACAAAAGGGTACACCCTTTTAAATAAGTAAGGTCTTCTATGGGCATGGTAATTTAACCAAATTAATGCAATAAATTAATGAATTAATACATGTATGTTTTAAGGGTGTAAATAAGTAGTAAAGGTATTTTTTAACGAAAAACAAAAAAAATGATAAGCTTTACTTACTAACTAAAAGGTAGCGTAACAGTGACCAAGAGCTACAAATGGACAAGTAAAAGAAAGGGGGCCAAGAAAATAGACAGCCTTGCAAAAAAAGTCCTTCTACTGACTTCCTCACAAGTGCCAACCCAAGCAAAGACTGCTATCACTAGCTGGATGCTATCTGTCTGCTTCACCTCTATTGCTTTCCAGTCATTATTGCCCTGTCCCTGGGATATTGGACACATTTTTCATTCGACCGTTGAAGATTGGCACTGGGTAGGAAATGGGAGCTTTAAAGGTAGAGAATGGTTAAGTCAGACAGAGAGAGGAAAAAGACAGTGCCTATATGTAGGGGCAAGAAAAAAATATTATGTCTTCGGAGGATAAGTGGATGATGTTTGGCCTGGATAGAAAGAGAGGATAATCCTGGCCCAGTAGCCTGTGCTTTAATGGCTCAGTTGAAAACAGAGAGATGGAAAGACAGAACCAGTGAGGCTATCGGAAAAGGAGTGGAGTGCTGTGCACCGTCGGACTTTCCAGAAAACTCTTTTCAGGAGATGACATTAAACAGAATATACTTGGGAATACTTCAGTTCTTTCAGGACACTATTTTTAAAACTGACAAAGATTAGATCTGTGGCAGTTTATATTAAAAATGTATAGGTAGAGTGGCTGAGATACTGCGATTTAGGCAACTTTAGGTGACGATAGTCAGGGCAAGCTTTCCGTGTGTGAATGTGTGCGCATATACAACTTTCCAATAGCAAAAGGTGAAACAGTCAAAAATGATGTGCGGTCAATACTGCAACAGCCGACTCAAAACCATTAAGCCATCATTGCCTAGCACTCCAGAGAGAACCGTTTTAAATATCATTACCCTTGTACAAATTTCAAAACAAAATAAATTACAAATTCATGTCTTCTAGCTTTTCCTCTTCACCTTCTGTCTCTCTCCTCAGCTCTTCACCCATTATTGCTTCCTGTTGTTTACCTGTCTCCTCCATAAGATGTGTCTCAATACAGTCTGCCTGGCAGGATGGATTCTGACAGACCTGCATAACAGTGCAGGCTTGACCCAACTGCCTCGAAACAAAGGCATTTAAAGGCCCAATGCAATATTGATGTTAGGAATAATGTTGCTGAATGCTTCCTATAAATATTTTATGCAGCTGTGCACTTTCACTGACACACACGTGCAACACACATACACCACACCTGACTGCGGATGCTACGAAATGCTGGGGCAGAGTTAAAATTAAGTGTATTTGAAACAAAGGACAGTGCAGTGAGAAGATTCATTTAGAAGATCTTCCCACTCTGCAGAAGGAACATAAAAGCTATTTTGTAGTCCCACTCTGCTTTGCCCAGTACTATGAAGAGAAAACAGCAATGATCTTAGTGCTACAACCAATCACACAATCAAAAGTGGACACCATTGTCACTCTCAGCTCAGCCATTAAATACACTGGAAGAAGAGCATATAGTCCTTCTACTCAGTAGTGTGGTCTAAGTTTAGAGGTCTGATGGTTCTCATTCTATATAGCTACCAGGGTGTCTTTTGATCTTAAACAATTGGGTAATATCAGAAATCACTTGAAGTGTGTATTGAACTTTCTCCAACAGATTCCATTGGTTGTGTATAAGACCAGCTTATAAGACAGCCAAACAAAGCAGGAACAGTAGATTTCCGAGAAGATTGGACAGAGTCAATAACCATGACTGTTTTACTGACTAGTCTGCAGCAGTCTACAGTACAGAAAGATGCAAAAAATAAATAAATAAATAAATTGCGTATTTACATTTCAGTGACTGTTATTCTAACACTTGGAATGACTTTATACACCAGGGATAGGACCACTTTTACAACAATAGAACCTGGTTCAATTGGAACAAAGTGCTTTGGTGGGAATTCCATCTATTCATGCAGGTAGTGAACACACACATATATACATATATCCTCAGAAAGAAAAGCAACACACAAAAGTGTATGCAGTGTGAAACGTTCTCAATGCTTGCAAAGTCTCAGGGTCCCAGGGTTGCGTGTGTGTTTGTGTGCAGGTTCACCTGTAACCTAACATTTATTTTTGAAAAATGTACAAAGCCTTATTTTCTGAAGGAAGTTCATGTGTGCTTGCTGCCTGAGCAAAAATGGCACACTGAGATGTTGCTTAGCTCAGAGGGTCTTGCCAGTTAGTTGCTACATTGCTATGGCGGTCGGACACTTACTACCTAGCCCAAAACCTAGAAGGTTGCTACTAGGTGGTTTCTACCATGTCCTGGGTTTTTGTAGGATGTTGAGACATTTTTGTTATGGAACTCTATGCAATTACTTCCAGTTTTAAGTTGCTGTATTACTGGGATAGAAGTTGGGCCAGGTGTTTGCTAGTGTGTTTTCCTCGTTTGCTAGGGTGGTTTTAGATGGACAGTGAGTGGTTGGTATGGTATGGTTTATCAGACGGTTGGTGGGACATTAGGTTTGCTAGATGGTTAATAGAGTACTTTATTTGGGTGACAGCTAGGGTGTTTGGGAAGGTTGGATTCACAGTGGTGCAGCAGTCGCAGTTAGAATATCATTTAGAAAAACTAAATACATGTGCTGTCAGAATTTGATCAAAGACTAGCAATGTTGCTGATTCAGACACATTTTTAAAGAACAATCACAACTCCCCAGACACAGTCCTGACTAAATCAGGTTGGATTAAGGAACTTATTGTTTTTTAATAACCTTCCAACTTTCTAGCTCTGTTAAAATGAGTTGGAGGTTTCGTGCATGCGTCAGTGTATGTTTTTCTGTGTGAACAAAGATAAATAATAAAAAAACAAAATGTTAAAAATCTGTATCTGTCTGTGTTTGACCTGGGTGCAATAAAGAACAGACTGGCTGGTTATCAGGGAGAGGAGACAGAAGCTTTGAGAGAAGGTCAGTATTCTCACTCAAAAGTCTGACATGCAATTATATTGCACAAGCCAATGCAAGCTGACGACATGCTGAAATAATAGGCAGACGTTTCACAACAACTAACCTTTAAGTTTTAGAGTGGGACACTCAAACACATGCATTTCATGCACATGAGTAGAGACTGAGGTAGGAAGAAGACATGAAAAGGAGAGAAGGAACAGAAAAAAAGAGATGGCTGGAGAAACAAAGGACATACAGAAAGCAAGGAGATAAGGGAGGGGAGTATAAAAGCCAAGACAGGGAAGGCAAGGTGGAGGAAAACCTGAGAGAATAGCCCAGAGAAGAAGAACTGGATCGGATGGTAACACAGGACGAGTTAGTTTGAGGGAGGACAGACAGGATGGTGGAAGACCCCCCCCCCTTCTCTCTCATCATTTTCTCTGAGTCGTTCTGCTCTGATGCCTCACAGAGAAGCAGCAGAGGCAAATCTGCTCCCTGCAGCCACTGCTTGCTACAAATGAGTTTAGGCTGCACCCAAATGAACTCCTCGCAGAGCCCTTACTTCACTCCTACCAGAGCAAAACATGCAAAGCCAGATCTCCAGAGTTCATTTATGGCCCTAAAGCCAAACAGAAGAAATACTAGCCTAATCTAAACACCACATTTCCTCAAAATTCCCTAGTTCTGTGTATTTTACACAGCAATATTGTATAGGTTAGAATGGAACTTTATTTGTATAGCACGTTTCAATATAGGCAACAAAGTGCTTTACGGCAATCAATGTCAAACAGACAAGTCAAATAGAAATTGGTATTGGTATAAGTGAACGTGTTCTGGTGTGTATGGGGGTCTAATATCCTTTAACAAGACATAATTTTGGGGGTTATATTAGCAGCTAGCTCCCTTTTACTGCTTTCCATGCATGAATTATTCTTTTTTTCAAAAATTCATTCCCCAAAATATTTGGGCTAGTATTAAGAGCATGGCAGAAGTCTGAACATAATTGGGGTGGGGGGTCCTCCTTTTAGCCGTGGGGTTTAAACTGTGACTGGTGGCCTTTGTTGCATGTCATTATCCTACTGTTGTGTTTAAAAACTGCTTATCTAGAATTTTCATAGATCTTTGTTTTGTTTAATCAGACAATTTGGGTGGCTTACAGTCAATGAGCAGGTAAGAATTCAGTGTACTCTTTGAGGACATTTTAACAACATACAAACTGCAGGAGCAATTGTTGTTGATTCTGGTTGAACATGCCCTTGAGACTGTGGCCCCATGTATCTCGAGCGTGTATACGTATGTGTGTTCTTTTCCAACGACCTAGGGGTTCAACTATTCCTCCATGTCCTGGTGTTCAAGCTGTGCAGCAGTTTCACTGCAAGGTTCTATAACTAGCGAGGCACTGTGCAGTCTTGTTAGCTGAGCTTTGATACACTCACACGTACAGAAAAAAATATTTTACCTCTTCCTTCAATTTTGCAGCAATAGTCTCCTTGCTGTATCTTCCAATACAGTGAAAGCCTCAATGACTCCACTTTGTTTGACTTCAACAACCAAAAAAACTCACTATAATTACTGCCTGCACCGTGCAAAGGTGAAATACCATTGCAATTTAATTATGGTTTGACAGCCCAGATGAGACAGGCACTGTGTTCTTCTCATCTATTTCAATTTAAAGAAAGCATCATTCGCCTCTATCTGCAATACCTACACGAATAAATGAAATGAATAGAAAAATGTAATTGTGGTGACGAAGAAATTTTCAGTCCTGAAGGATTAAGGTGTGTTAATGTAAGCAGAAACTTCCATGTATGAATGATGTGAGAGCAAAGTGTGCTTTATTGTGTTCTTGCAGTTATCAATCCAAGATTCTTCGTTTATTATTGTGTAAGTTTTTATTATACTATTTATATTTTATACGACTCTCTTTACAAACAAACTGGGACGAACACAAAGTCTCTGTGTCACGCTCCTGTTCAGCTCAAAAAGATAAATTTACAGAGCTGACCCTGACTCAGCTCACACTGACAGGGATTTAGACATTTTAATGAGGTGATAAAGTGCCTAAGCCTATAACTTCCACTGCCCATATATCTTACTTCACTGAATATGAATATAATAAAACACTAACCCAGCAGGTGTAACAGCATGTGTGCACAGGAGGCGTTTCAGGTGTGTTTCTCAGTGGTCTAAAGATAATCCATTTTTTCAAGTTTTTACAAAGGGTTTACCTACCCTCAGCATTGTGCCTGAACGCATCCTGTGTAGGCACAGACAAAGCACTGAAACTAACGCGCTGCTTTCGCTGTGTAAGATTTAAATGTTTGTTTAAGCTTTATATAAATATTAGTAAATGTTCTGGTGTTTTCTGTTTCCCAATCATTACATTTTGATTTGTTTTCTAATACGTGTTGATTCTAGACTACCTTTTAAGCTCTCCTTAAATCCCAGAATGCCCCTTGATGGCTGTCTTGTGCATTACTGCTTGCCAAACTATTAGCTAGGAAAATGGACACACATGCACAAATGCACACTCACACAAACAAAACAAAAAATAATGTGACGAACTGAGTGAAAGAAAAAAACAAACAGTTAAACATATGAAGGCTCATGCAATTATATTTCACTTTCAGAGAACAAAAGGCAAATTGCAGGGCTGACAGACGTTGACCCTTACTTAAATAAACCCTCAAGTATTTGACTAAATCCAAAGCTAACCACTGACAAACAACCATTTTTTGGAAGTAACAGGTGGAAAGGGGTGTTCTTACATTAGGAAATTTATATGCACCAATACACTTAACTCATTAGATGATCTAAAACAACAATATGATTTACCTAAAACTCAGTTTTAGGTAACTTAAACTGCAGATGTCTTTACCTAATGTCACAGAGGTGTTTTCTGTCCAAAGCTTTATATATTAGGAGACTGTAAGGTGTATATGCAATTACACACAAACACATACATACACACAAGTGTTGCTTAACTGATGATTGCTTATTTACCATTTGATGTTCAGTTAAGTCTTCTTAAGTGAAAATGCAGCCCATGACAAGCACAAACAAAAACTGTGGGCTTGAAAGCCACCGTGATTTCAATTATTTGCAAGGAGGGCATAATTTTGAAGCACTCACATTGAGTGAGCTGCAGGAAGCGGTAACACCAAAAAATAAAACACCCAGGGGAGAAGAAAAAAAAAATCAATAGACAAATTATTTCTCAAAAGTCAATTTCTCTCTTCTTGAATGAGCCTCAAAAACGAGGCTAATCACTAACACTACCTCATCCTGGATATAGAAAGGTTTTGTGTGTGTGTGTGTTTATGTTGTTGCCCCCCCCCCTTACATACAGTACAAGTGTGTGTTTAGTGGCTAATCAGTTGTTCATTCACCAGGGTCTGCTGGAGATCATCCAGGCCTATTAAAGGGGGGAGGGTGACAACACGATTATCGTACATTATGGCACATGCACCTGCTTCTTCAGGGTCAAAAAGAAGAGGAGAGAGAAAAGGAGAAATGTACTCCCTGCACGAAGAGTGTAGGGAGTACATTTCGTCATCAGGCAGGGCTAATGTATCACCCACTCAACACCCAGGAAATTACCTCAGGATGGCACCCTCCTTTCTCAGGCGTGATTAATTGATCCGGAGAGAACAAGTGAAGGAGAGAAGCAGCACAGATAGAGGGAGAAAAAAGTGCTGATGTGCTTCGGAAGAGCGGTAGATTGGAAACCCAGTGGGGATCGGAAAGACTGTTGCTGACCTTTTTGACTATTAATGAAAGCGGAAAATGGTCACATCTGAAAATGTCTTTGGTTTCTAATGAAATCCTGGAACAGGAATTGACACTAGTGCAGTACCCCTGATTCAATCTATAGTGATCCATAAGAGGATGGTAGGGGAGAGAGAGAGAGAAAGAGGGGCATAGAGCAGGGTAAATTAATGCATGCCACACCAGAGATTCTGACTTTCAGCATACCCCAAATCTTGATTTCATCTCCAAAACATACAATACAACAATCAGTTCACTTTTGAAAGAAATCATATAGTTTGCCAAAGCAAACATTTTTGTTAAACAAAAACTGGTTCACCACTCCATGCCAAAATAGTGTGTTTATGTGTGTGTGTGTATATGTGCGTGTCTCTAACCAGGCTTGCAGCTCTTGCTCCGCCTTGGCTCTTTCTTGCTCCAAGCCTTTATACAGCTCATCAGTGATCTTCTTCCTCAAGGCCTCTTCATCAACTGGGGACAAAAAGAGAAGAGGGAGAGAGAGTTTTAGAGAGAGAGGCATTCAAGTAAACAGCTATTGTTTGCTAACAGGTATATTGTTTGTGCTGGAGTACTGAATAGAGTTATACTGTCGAAAAAGTAAAAGAGGTGAGTGTTTGTCCGACAGGCGTTGGTGTAGCATTGATCAGATAATGCGGTGTTCAAAATGAACATTTAAATTATAATGATTCTGTGAGAAGTCAATTTTTTGTCTGAGCAGATTGTTTTGGCTCAGCATTGCTCAGTTCCAGTCAATCATTTGTGGGGATTTGCTGATATGTTTAGTTTTATGTGATAGTAAACTGAACTTAACTTCAGATTTTGAACAAAACAGGCAATCTGATGACATAACCTTGGGCTTTATGAAATTATGCCATTTTTCAGGTATTTTATAGACTTATAGAACCGATTGAGAAAAAAAAAACAGATTAATCCATAAGGAAAATAATCAATAAAGTGGCAGCTGTGGTTGTTACATTTATGTATACCGTAAACTGTTATTGCGTGTTTGTTGACTTGATCGTGCATTTTCTCTGCAAGTGACGCGAGGTGGGACAAAAATTTTGGCCCCCAGGCTCACCTGCTATATGAGGGTTGTGTGTAGGTGTCAAAAGGTATTATAGCATAATATCACACACAACACACAAAGAGAAAAATGCCTATATTGCTTAAACACACATACACAAAGAGGTGTACAAGTCATTCCTCTTTAAATCACAATACCACGCCACCTTATCTACATTAATTCATGTCAGAGACATCACACATGTATGATTCCATGTCTCCAATGGTCTATCTTGGCAGGTAATGAAGCATGAAAGTAAAGATGCCAGCCTGCGATCAGGCCAAAACGTGCTCCGAAGACAGAAGTGCCATGCAGGTATGCCGCAACGCTACAGTGACTGGGGGAGTGTCTGCGTGTGTCGAGATTACTCTCCCACTGCATTAGTTAGATGGGATAATCCCTATTGTCAGAGTCTATTATTACCTGGTAACATGTGGTAACAGCAGGCTGGTGGACACACACAAAAACCCTAATTCCAGCTAAATCAGATTCACTATAAGACCTAAAATGTGGAAAGCAATTTCTTTCTTATCATCTTGGTGTTGTAACTACTGTTAAATGAATAAAGGCAAAGGCATAAAACACCTATTCCTACGGCAAAACTGATTTACGCTCCATGTTTAGATACAGTGGCTGTGATTTTACAAAAAGTGTGGTGCTCGATAATTATTAAAAATCATTATCATGATTATTTTGGGCCAATATTGAGATCATGATTATTTAACATAATTACTCACCGACTTAGGAGACATGATGCATTTATTGAACTTTTAAAATTGAATGTTCAACAAACTGAATGTATTTTTTTGTGTGGGCTTAACAGGTGAATTGGGCTTTTCAGGGACGGCTGAGAGCCACAACTGTAAAGGAAAAGGAGTGCACTGGATTTATAACACAAGACAGAACGAATGCATCACTTAGGAACGGAATGTGGCACAATATTATCTCGATTATCTTGTTTTTATCATCGCTGGAAGCCAAAATCATAAATGAAAATAAAATGGGATTAACTGCACAGCCCTAGCCTGAGGGCGATTGGTTATTAATCACGATTCCATCTGTGTCTGTTAAAGTCCAACATATGGGGTTGATTTACATCTCAATCAAGTTCTTTGATTTCAGTAATTATAACTTGAAAGCGTAGGAAGGACAAACCAATAATGATCAATTTTCAACTTGGTTGGACTGCCAAAAAAAAAAAAATTAATTTGATGTTAAATTAGTGTTTCATTAGGTACCCTCAGGATTTGAAATCACATCTATATCTAATTGTTTTGAGGGAAATTTTCTAAAAGCAGAAGCTCCAATTCCAGATCAACATCAAAGCATAATTAAATGTTACTTGACCCAAAGCCTGTTCACCTGTTGTGCTGAAAAAAATAAAAATAAAAGGCTTCTGGGACACCTTGTGGACAGAAAGACATAATGACAAACTGCAATCCTCTTTCTGAGAATGAAAACACTAGGTCTATGATTCTGGGCTTCATATTGATATTTTCTCTAGCTAAAAAACAGCTTCATTTCAGTGTAGGCCACTGCAGTGGTCTAAAACTCAGCGCCTTCGATGTATCCTGCTCTTTGTGAAGACTGAAATATAATCCACTTGTAGTGTAACTAATGCAATGCATAAAATCCTAAATGAACTGTCATTAATTTTAGGGACACAAAAGTTTGAATCTCTTAAGTTGTTGTTAATTGGTCTGAATGTCAATATCTGTCAATCTCATAAGTTTTTGATATTGAGATTTCAACAGCTCGATAAATATATATATAGATAAATATATATAATAAAAAATATAGAGAGAGAGGGAGCGAGTGAAAAGAGGTGCTGAGCGAATATGCGCTGCATGCAGCTCTGCAATCAAATACAAGTTTTCCCATCTTAAATAGTAAAAAAAAAATGGAAATCAATATGTGGCGGTCAGCGCTGATAATGTGGTGGGGCGCCACCACATTATCATTATGAATGTATGGGGACCACTGCTGTGAACTGATGAGTACTAGTTACTAATGGATACACAGATACATCAAATCTGGGCTCATTAATTAATCATTGGGCTCATCATTAACATGTATCGCTCCCTGCATCTCTTGCCATTTTTTTTTCTTCACCTCCTTTAGCAACTTTGTCACACCCACACCGTTACCAAATTGCTCTAAAGTGACAATCGTGCTTAAACACACAAACCCAGATCACAGTTAACGTAATCCTTTCTCTGATTTCCAACCTCCATAGCCTTTTTCTTCTTTGCAGGAAATGGCACTTAACAAGAACTCACAGCATGACTACAACTTGCTACAGTAAAGAGAATGAATAAGCGTCAGGTAGAGGGAGGTTTAGTATGACAGGGCTTCAGAAGAAACACTGGTGCAAACAGAGGCGCTGATTGACAGTTGACAACTTTTTTTCTGCATAGTGTATCCTCAAAGACAGTGACTGCTGTCACCTACTGTCCATAGCGTGAGAAAATAATATCCATCATGTCTGACAGCCCTTAGTAACACCATTGATCTCACTGCAGAGGAGAGTCTAATTACAATTCTGTTCAGAAGTACGACAGAAAGATAACCTGTAGGGTGTTGTGGAAACTTCTAACTCTGCCATAGGGACGTCTGTTAAGTATCAAGTAATAATGCTATTTTAGAAATATATATAAAAAACATCATTGCCTTCTGTCTAAAAACTAATGCTGTGGCATTGTATCATAACGAAGATTCCTCATAGATAGCATTATATCCATATAGCTAAAGCTGCACTACTCAATATTTTCATGTTAACAATCAAATGACTTGGTTTAATGTGACCACTCAGCTCTTAACGGCAGACAGAATTGCGAGCTAGCGGTTGAACATACTGAAGCATTTACCAGCAAAAGAGACAGGTATTTCACTTAGTTATGAGTTATTGGAAACCAAAACAGAGCTAAATTTAGCAAGAATATTGGACTTAAATCCATCAGGTGGCCAGAAACATGACTCTGAATGAAAGTGACTGTGTGCTGGATGTGTAAATCAGCAACATTAACAACATTAAGGGGTGATATTACTGTGTGTGAATATTTGTGTGTGTCAGCTTTTTCCAATGCCTTTTGCCAAAAGAAAAATCAATTAATGCAGTTTTAAACATGTCGCTCAATAACTTTCTGAACATACTAGATAGTGAGTAAATAAACAGCGAATACCTGTACTTGTAATGTTTAATTTCAACTTCTGAAAGCAACAGTGGTCATTCCCCAAGTATCAGGACATTAGGTCAAAAATACAGCGATATTTCATTTTGTCAATATTTCCCATACTCAAGGGGGAAAAATTCTTTTGCAAGCATTTCTTTCAGCTCGCAAAAAACAGGGCTGTACTGAAATGACGACAGTGGTGATTGTGAGAACATACAGTACTTTAGCTTTAGACCACAATAAAACTTGCAGTTGTAGAGCAGTGCAGAATCCCTTTAATAAAACCTCCCTAATGTCTTACTATTCCCTCCTAAGATGTCAAAATAAAGACTTATAGTATCTCAAAATAATGACTTATCTCCAAATAATGACTTATCATCTCCAAATAACAGCTTAGTATCTCGAAAAAACGACTTAGCATCTCAAAATAAGGCTTATATTATCCCAAAATTATATATTTTATATATATTTCAAAATATTTGCTTAGTATCTCAAAGTATTTACTTAGTATATCACTAGTATCGTAAGTCATTATTTTGAGACGTTAAGTCATTATTATTAAGACTAACTTTATTTTGAGATGCTAAGTCAAAATTTTAAGATACTGAGTTTGAGATGCTCTTTATTTTGAGAAGGTCTCTCATTATAATGAATTAGAAGATTTTTTTTCCATCACAGTGGCAGCAATAGGCTTCCATACCCTTTAGCAGTGCACAATGAAAAGTAACATTTAAAAAGTTCAGGCAAGCCTAAGCAACTCCTCATTTATCACCATATCCTCTCCAGCCCTGCAAAGAGAGGCTTCAGATAGCTAGGGGCCCACAGGGTCAGCTAGAGAACAGGTTCTGATATGATAAACACTGTCTGGGGTCCTTGAGGGAGGCTGGTTAGGGTCAGAGACAATTCCAGATCAACAGAGCCCGTGTCAATCCTGAGTAGGACATGTAAATGTTAAAAAGATTAAAAACTCATCATCTTTTTAGATGTGTCCCCTTCCTTTCCTTTCCCACCAATCACTAAACCCTGTGGAAAAAACCCATAGAGGAGGCGGAGAGGCGGAGGACCATGGGCTATTGGCAGTGGAGATAATAGACGAAGGCAAATTGCATTTCTCATCAGAAGTTTCATTAACCCCAGGACCCGCGTGGAGGGCATAATCTGTAACATTACCACTTCCTCACGTTTCTAGCTCGCACTTAGTCGAGTCACCGCACACCTTTCACTACATTCAAAGTAGGAAAGGAAAAAAGAAAAGCGCCAAGAGCAAGCTTCCAGGCCTGGCAGCCAGGTGCCATTTCATAATTTCTCTTTCATTCGCACTCTTTCCTGTTAATTCAATCCCATATAGGACCCAACTGATCATTTCACATTTTCACAAGATAACAAGAAAAGTCTGTTTCAAAAGGACACAGACATATTTCACAAGTTTCACGCTCACATTTATGCACACACACACAAAGTTCCCCACATTTCTCCTGTTGTTCTCCCTTTGTCTCTCTAGAGTTTTTTCCATTCTTTCTGCTGTACCTGGGAGACATCTTTTAAGCAGGCTATTAGTCCAGTGCAGTGTGTGGGCTATGGCATATGAATATTTATAGCACATTGGAGACGGTGTAGGAGGTTCAACCTTGACTATGGTGTAATCAGCACACATACTGACTCAGGCCATGATTTAGAGACAGCCGACCCTGCTGAGAGCCTCACTCGATACCCAACTCTCGTGGACACACATAATCAATGTTCGCCTCATTAAGGTCGTACCCTTCCAGGATTAGGCTGAAATTTGCAACTTTGTAACAAGATTTACTTTCATCGTATCTTCTTTTTTTTGCTTAAAAAGAGCATGCTTGATCAACGGTCCAAGTTTATTTTCTCTCCTTCATAATACTTGTTGAGCTTGGTACATATTAAACTGCTAGGTGACCTTGCAAAGAGAGTATGTACAAAATAGTTGTGAAAATGTGAACATTCACTATTGTTGTGGGGTACTGTAAATATAAGGGCCAATCCTAGGCAGGAGTCAGCGCTGGATAAAACTGTGGTGACTCAGGAGCAACCATAAAAATACAGCCTATACAAACAAACATTCACAACATGTAACACAGCTGATGTACTGTGCACACAAAAAGATGGAGTAGAGAAAAGGACATTTCCATCTGAATTTCTTTACTAAAAGCGTCAAGAATGGAAAGGGAAAGCCTAATCAGTCAGCTTATATCCACAACTGACCATTTCAGGAGGAAACAGATCAGGAGATTTGTAATCTTTCATGGGATATGAAAGCAACAGGCAGATCGTCACAATAACTACACTCAGCACACTCCACACTTATTACAAAAATGAGACATTGTATTTATATTTCAATCTGAAAACCAATTAGCGCAAACAAAGGAGGAATAACTTCATTCAACATGGAGAAAAACTCTGCTGTGAAAGTGACCCCAGAGCAAATGGAAAAACAGACAGACAAAGAAGTGTTTCTGTGGAATTTACATAAATACATTCTATTAATTGTCCAATTGTGTTACTAAGTGTGCTCAAACAAAAAGGCAGGTGGCTCACACAAAAATTCAGTGTTCATCTCACAGAAGCACTATGGCCAAATAAAAATTTCACACACATACACACTTCCTTCCCTTAATGAGGCCTAGTGGTTTGTTGTGTGAAACTGCGGAGGTGTCGTTTTAATCACTGGAGTCAGTGTGGCGTGGCATAAGTTGGCCTTTTTTAATTACCTTACTGACTGAGCACAGTCAAGGATGGGGAAGCCTGCCCACACCACCACAAACCGCCCTCTGAAGAACTGGCACCTACGCCCCGTTCTGTACTGTGTAATGAATAGGTAACATTCAAATGTCCTCTGCTGGATATGTCAAGAGATAAGGGACGTGCACCAACACTAGAGAATCAATGAGGCTAAAAACTTTTATTTAAGAGAGAGCGAAGTGGGACATAGTCATAACATAAACTTTATTTATGACAGGACAGTTCAGATAGACAAGAAATGTGGGGGAGAGAGAGAGGAGTTGACGTGCAGTAAAGGGTTGCAGGATCAACAGCTCAGCTTTTGTACATAGCGAGCACGCTCTAGCAGTGAGCTNAATCACAGCGACGTCACGGTAACAACAA
This sequence comes from Lepomis gibbosus, assembly GCA_029875015.1. Lineage (NCBI taxonomy): Eukaryota > Metazoa > Chordata > Actinopteri > Centrarchiformes > Centrarchidae > Lepomis > Lepomis gibbosus. The sequence goes on along the minus strand of JAPMOB010240942.1, from coordinate 632 downwards.
CAGTTACTTCCGGGTAGACAACTGACATTTGATTTAAATAGCCAAGATATGTAATCTTGGCAAATTTGTATATTTCTGTTGTCATTTTCAGCAACGGTGTATAGTTTAACACAGTGGCCCAATCTATCTGACACTTCTGCTGTGTTTGATAAACCAAATCTAACCAACAGTCTCACTGTTGGTCGGACTAGTTTTAAAGTTCAAGCGTTCATTCTCTGTGGCCCAACAGGTCAATTAGGTAACCTAACGTTAGAGAAAGTGCTGTTTTTAATAAGATATAAAAGGATAAAACATGCATTTTTGATGAATGAGATGTATACCCTTTGAAATACCACCATCAAAAAAGAAAAAATTCTTGTTGCTGCCAGTAAATTGTATGCAGGGGTTTTTGTATCCAGAAGTTATTGTAAACAAACACTGTGATTGGGTCTATAGGGTTTATAAAGATTCTCTTTATAACAAGACTTAACCTTTTATAAAAAGTTTTCCCCTTATGTTTCTGCTCTTTATTACTGCTTATTAAAATTGGTAGAGACTTGACATACTCTGTATTCATCTGGGGCCGTATTACAGAAAGTTTCCTATCTTAGGTCTTAAGTTAAGATAGGAAGAGTCTAGATAGGATTTTTCTC